>VZUI01060333.1:10451-25714 GCA_013401135.1 Cettia cetti | reverse complement strand
ATATCATATCATATCATATCATATCATATCATATCATATCATATCATATCATATCATATCATATCATATCATATCATTTATATATCAGCTTCCAGGGGTTGTATTCTCAAATCAGGCAAATAGCAGACACTTGCAGATGAGTATGAATAGAGTGAGTGAACATTGTGCTTTTTAAAATTCCCCTCACCTGCCTATGAACTTCGTCAACCACAGTCAAAGGATTTCTCTTTCATAAAATTGTGCAGTTTTTCCTAGTACAAATATAAATTCTTATCAGTCATTATATTCCTGGCAAGGATTGATGAAAGACTCTAAAAAAGAGAGCATGGGAAGATTTGTGGTCTAGAAGCTCTTATTCATATAGAAAAATAAGAACATTTGTAGTGTTTGTACAAAGAGCCACCTCCTCCTACATGTGTTGAACCTGGTTTACCAAGTTCATTGAACTGGCCCTTTTGTTATAGGAAAGAATGAACAATCAATTTATACCCATGCTATTTTTGCTGGGGGCTTTTCGTCATTCACGAACTGTGCTTCTCTATCACACCCTCCTCTTCAGTTATTTCTGTTCCTGATGAGTCTTGGATAATTTCATTGCTCTTTATACAAAAGTCATCCCATATCTCTCAACATCCTCACTCAAAATCTTATACATTATTCTATGTCCAGGTAGATTCCACAGAACCGGTTACATAATGTAACCTATCACAGGAAGTATATTTGAGTGTCGTTACCCATGTCTACCTCAAGAGGCACATCCTGGTACTCTTCCAGTGTGTACTCTTCTGTCATGAAGGTAAAAACGGTGTTAACAGGATCTAATTTTAGTATACTAGTAATAAATCAACCCCCAATGTATTCCAACAATTGGATAAAGCAACCCCAGAAAAATACTGTGACAAACTTTGGAGAAAAGGTTTTCTCTCTTGTCGCTACTGCCTCCTTTCCCTTTGGAGTCTCATTGATAGCCTATACCTCCACTTCCTGAATGCCTTGGTAGCCCGAAAAGCATTTGGAAAAGTAATCTAAAACACTTGGAGCAGAGCCTTGGACTGTGTAAATCTGGTAGCTGGGTTTGCTCATTTTCAATTACTGTGAAATTTCCTTGTCTGACCTTGTATCAAACAGGATATGTCTGGGTAAATTCACAGCCCAGGAATGAGAGATGTAAGCTCTTTACAATCTATTGATACAGTTGCTTCTTTCAAAAGTGGGAGTCACAGCATCTAGTCCAGGAGTGATTATATCTACAAGGTCTACACAACGCAGTTTTGCAGGGTGCCAAAATCCATGTATGGACAGTTTCTACTTCCATTCATACCTTCTTTTCTGCCAGTGAGACTGCAGAAGTGAATCAATAAATCCCTGTGATCAGTAATATCTAAGCATACCTTTGATATTTGTTTTAAGTTTGGCTTCCTTAACCAGTGTTTTGAACTGCCAGGAATCCAGACAGCCACACCAGCACAATGCTAAGTCTGACCTAAAGCCCTGTTTAGAATTACTATCCTATTTACTACCATTTTGTAGCTTCCACTTCAGAGGTTTGGTTTAAGACACAGTTAAGTCACACCTGCCTACCAAAGACAACATCAGCCATCTCTAAATTTGTTTCTCAATCTAATAATATCAAAAGGAAACTCACCCCAGGCCAATTCACCAGAAGCTAATCTGTATAGCAGTAGAAAAGCTGGGAGCTGATTTATACCTTTCATATCCCAAAGTGAAGAAAACATGGATAAAAAGCTTAAGTATTTTGTGCAAATTTATATTTGGAGTTTTACTTCTTATTCTGTACTGAAATTAGAATTGGCACTCTTCTTGTCCCTGGATGCTATGCAGAGTTCATGTGCTCTATCAGCATGAAGGTTGACTTGAGCCACTTTTTATTACTTCTTGTAAAAGGAGGAGATCTAACTTCATTGTTCATATGAAGATCCACAGGAAAGGTAGAAACCAGCTTTTTTAAAATTCAGATGTATCTGTGAAATTATGAGCCCAGTGGAAGAGTAAACTGAACACCAACACTGTTGTATACCCATGACTTCCAAATAGAACATAAACCACTCCTGTTCAGAGAGTCATAGAATCCTAAAATGACTCAGAAGGGACCTTAAGATCATCAAGTTCCTATTCCCCTCCCTTTCACTAGACCATTCCAATCCCCTAAGAGACTTTAGCACACCTTCAACCATTAAATCCACACATGCTCAGGACTTCCAAATAATGTCATCTGTTTATCTGTAGTGGGGCATTGGCATTTGTGTTTCCATTTCTGATAAAATTTTGGTCTAGTCAATGTGTCATTCTCCAGGTCAGGATCCATAAAAGAGATCTTTTTTTCCTCTAAAACAAAACACAGCACATGGGAGAGGATGAAGTCTCCTCCTTTGTGAGAGCAGCCTGTCCCTACATCAAGATTACAGATATCCCTTAGCCAATGAATTTTCATACACCTACTATTTCCTTTGGCAATATACGACTGAAATTTAATGGAGCTGTGAACGTGTACCAGAGAAAGAATAAAATCTTCTTTCCAGTTAGGCTCACAGCAAGAATATGTTCCTATTGAGGTTCAGTAACTAATTAATTGCAGAATATATTTAAATACAATAAGTTGTTGTACATTCTTTGGAATTCAATGAAACCTAATAAGCAAAATCAGGCTCTTTTATGTAAACTAATCACTTGTGCTTAAGCTCTCTTTGTAACATCTTCACTGCACTGTTCCATAAGCAATAAATTGCTCCTTTCAGTATAGGCAATATTTCTCAACTCTCACATGTCATAAATCTTATTTTCTTCTCATTCTGCCAGTTTTATTTTAAACAATTGTACTGAAGTGCGCACCACAATTCACATGCCATATATTACCTCCTATCAACAGCTGCTTCCTACTTTCCAATTTCAGTTTCATATTTATGTATCTTGTCAGCTGGGAAAACAAATACTTTGAAATGTCTTCCACACTAAAGCAAAAGATTATATTGGATAACGCTGTCAGAAGTATCTTGGGATTTTTGACATGATTTTTATTGACCAACACCAGTGCAGTTGCTAATGATTTTGATAACTAATATTAGATCATATTTCTGAGGTCTAAAGAAACATCTTTACACATTATTACACAGTGTTTACTTTGAAGTACCGCAATTGCTCTAAAGGCAGCCTGTTACATTCTGAATTGTTTTTATTGGTTTATGATGGAAAGTTCATGTTCCTTGTTTGTCTTTCTCTGTTGATTAAAATTCTGTATAGTTTAATATTGACCTGAACAACATCCAGATAATTAATTAGACTTACAGAAAAGAACTTCCAAGTAAGGACTTGGCAGGCTTTAGGGATTAATAGAGAAAAAAGTAAAAAATTCCACCTCATAGTTGTTCAGAATTATTTTTCAACAGGCTGCAATTCCCTGTGACACACAGGGAAAAACGACTAAGCCCTCAAAACTAGGGAGCAGCAATGCTCATAGTAAAGTTGTGGAAGAGAAGTCAAGAGCTCACTTTTCTTGAACTACTGTTCCTCTAATCACAAAAAATGCTTTCCTCGATGCAAGGAGGCAGTACCTTAATGGTTAATTCCTTAGGGAGGTTTCACAGTTTTTCTGTGTTTTGTACATGTGCTATAAGGATATGCAAGGTCATGAGATAGAAAGGTGGATAGATTGTTTATTATATCTGCTGAGTTAGTAATCTCATCATAGAAGGCCAAGTATTGACCAAGTATTTCTCCTTCATAAACTCATGCTGATTTCTTCAAACCACCTTCTTGTTTTTAATATGCTTGGAACCAGTTATCAGTTCATCCTCCTCTTATTTTAATGGTGCATTTTTCTTATGTGGTCCCATGCAACAGAAAAATACCTGTGCCAGAATCTGTAGCTGTTTGCTAAAACCTGATTTACATGTACAGGAACATCTTGCTTTTGTACAGTTTTTGATCATATCACACTTTGATTTGGTTTGGGTTTTTCTGGGGAGTTGGGGTTGAGCAACCAATAGAAAAGGAGAAATACACAGATCTGATCAGGCAAGTCAGCAGCCAACTGACACCCACGTTTTCAGTGTTCATCTTTTGCCTTACTTTACACTTACTTTCTGATTTTCAGTTTCAGAATCAAGTAGAATAGCAGTTGAAACTATGACATTTAGTAACAAAGAGTTCAATGGGGGCCTACAAGTAAAATTCTCATCTTGTTAGCCAGCAGAGAATTTGCATGAAAAACATCTGGCCATTCTTTTTCTACCAATTTCTGTTTGACAGAAATCAGGACTGTAAACAGGTAGATGCCATGAAAATGATTGTGATTTCATTTGGACCTAAATGCTGTCTGCTCTTCACAATTACTCTTTAAAGAATATGACTTCTTGATATAAAAGAGGTAGTTTGCATCTAACTGCGGATGAATTTTATCATTCCACACTTCCACTGAAGTTCAGAATGCTCTGTAGCTCACTATTCCTGGTACTTTTAAGTATCATCTTTTAACTGGTTTAGTAATCAATGTATCTCTTAAATGTCTGACAGATTGGTGAATTTAATAATCTGATAGGTCTTCAACACCTCTTTTGGACAAAGTTGAAAAACTGGTTCAAACAACTGTAGGTTAGAAACACCTGACAATGTATTGCTGTAGTTGAAATGGTGTTTCTTTGAAATTTGAAGTTTCTTTTTCTTTTGACTGTATATCAAACATTAATTTATTGTTTACAAGTCTGCAATTAAAACTCTGTATTTTCAGTCATGAAAATGATGAGTGATAAAACAGTGATGCTATTCTGAAAGAAACCTTATTAAAAATTGAAAATGTGATATCACTGAGGTAATTCCCTGCCCTTGCCAATCCTCCTACTGTTTAGGTCCAACATTAACCAAATTTCTGCTTGATGTTATACAAATATTCAATGATTTTTTTCTTTCATTTATGTAAAAAAAAGGCTAATCTCTATTTAAGTGTTTAAAGTGATGATGAGCGGACAATCTCTCATGATGACATCTTTCCATTATTATTTACTGTCTTTTTGTTGTTGTTGTTGTTTTCCAATGTGAATGTTTGCACCTCTAGTTTCTGGTCGTTGGAATTGAGAAGCTACTCAAATTATTTCTAAATTCATCAATAGCAATAGAATCGTAGAATACACTGAGTTGGAAGTGATTGAAGAGAATCACTGAGTCCAAACTCTGACTCTACCCACTGCAGTCTAGGAGTTAAACTGTTTATATAAGAGCATTATCCAAATGCTTCTTGAACACTGATAGGTCTGGTACCATGACCAGTTCCTTGAGAAGCTTATACTACTTGACTACCCTCTCAGTGAAGAACTTTTTCCTAGCATCCAATCTGAACACCCCCGATGCAGCTTGATACCATGTGCATGTGCACAGAGTTTACCAGAGAGAGATCAGCACCTTCCTCTCCATTCCCTCTCAAGAGAAAGCTGTAGAAAGCACTAAGTTCAGTTTGTCATCAACTGATTCTGATGACAGAATTAATGTAACTCTGGAGTATCAAAGTCATATCACTAGGAAAAAAAAGTGAGCCTCGGAGAGCTTTTCTTATAACCTCCCTTTACCAAGATTACCATTTCAGCATAATTTTTCTAGTCTTTTTTTTGCAAGTGGTTCTTTATATGACTTAAAGTTTCAACAAATTTTATATTTTTATAATATTTATATAAAAGAGTTGCAGTAGAGCTAAATTCTTTGAAAGCAATTTACAATTGGTTTATTAGAAAAGGGGAAAATTTATAAGTTTTTTAATAATTCCCAGGATAATCTTCTCCATAATTTTGCTAGACAAGTAGCCCTTACAGGGTGCTTGCACAAGTATAAATTGTCTTTGTCACTCTACTCTTGAATTCTTTTTTTTTCCAATAAGCTTTTATGTTCAAAATTGGATATCATCTTCCAGTATAAGCCTCATAAATGCCTTTATTTTGTTTGTGTGGCAAGGATTTGTCAGTGGGGAAGGCTGCAGGAGTGGCGCCTGAGAAGAGATCAGGGACTGCTCCCATGTAGGATCGAGTCTGTTCTAGCTGGCTCTAAAATGGATCAGCTTCTGGCCAAAAAAAGCAGGACCCATCAGTCAAGCTGGTTCTTTCCCTACTATAATATATTGAAGAAAGGGTGAAAAATGCTGTGTAACACCTAAGAGAGATATGGACTGAAAAAAAAACTGGGGAGAAAACAACCCTCTGGACACCAGTCAGTGGAGAAGGAAGTTCTCCAGGCACCAGAGACAGTTCCCTGTAGCGAAAACCATGGGAAGCAGATTTGTTCCCTGCAGCCCACAAAGGAACAGGCAGGAGCAGATGTCCACCACTGCAGCACATGAGGGACCCAATGTTCAACAAAGGTGACATGCCCTGAAGGAAGCTGCAGACTGCAGAGAGCCCACACTGAGGCAGACTTCTAGATGAATTTGTGGCCCATGGAAAGAAGCCTCCTGTAGAGCAGGAGTCAGATGTCAGTCAGGAAACTGCTTCAGAAAACAATGAAAAAGTGAATTTCAGCTGATTTTTGGAGAGAACAAGTAAATGTAATTTTCTGTATTTCCATTTGTATTTAATGCCTCTTTCATTACACTGACTACAGGTGAGAAAAATTTAGGTCTACTTTCTGTACTGTGTTTTGTCAGGTATTCATATACACTGATTAGATCTCCCCTGAGCCTTCTCCGTACCAAACAATGCCAGCTCACTCAGACTCCTTTTTTTGTGGCAGATGTTCCAGCCCCCGAATCATTTTATAGTCTACAGCTTCTGGCTCAGTGCTGAAGCAGACACGAGCCTATGTGCAGCTATGTCTCTGGTCCAGCCTGTTTCTCTTACCAGCAGCAGAGGTAGCTCTGAAATCAGTGCTGAGTGCATGAGGAGATATTTGACTGTCTACAGGAGTGGTTTTCTAGCGGCACTGGATGGGTGACCTTACACATGCAGAGTGGGTGCTCAGACAGGAGGAGCAGAAGAACCCTGGACAGGGTCACTGTGGGGATCACAATGATGGGCTGGGTTGGAGGGCAGGGGTCTCAGGCAGGAATGCAGGGAAAAGTAGGCAGTGTCAGACAGGAACACAGGAGGCAGGACAGGCAATGGAGCAGGGGAGGACACAGAAAACACACGAGGCTCAAAGGTCAGCTGGTGTCCTGCAGAGCACCTAGTGAGAGGGAGGGTGAGTAAGTGAGGGTGAGCAAGGGCCAGCGAGGGCACAAGAGTCAAAAAGCAGGCTGAAGCCAGGCCAAAAATGACAAAACCAGACTAGAGCCAGGGCAAGAAGCAAAAAGAAAACAGACAAGATCCCAGAGCTTGTGATACAGTTACTTTTATATCCCCTGGCCCCTTCCAAGGTTTGCCTGCTGACAGGAGATCACTGTCCCAGCCCAATGCTGTGGGCCATTGGTGGAGTCCTTTTGCCATCTGACTGGAGAACCTCTCAGGAGGCTACAATGTCCTTGGTGGTCTCCTGCTGACTGCCTATCCCAGGTGAGATATTAAATGGTTGTCAGGCAAAGTGACCCTAGAAACAGGGTCCCCTCTTGTCTCCTCCCAGTTGCCTCCTGCAGTGGCACACATGTAGCCCCTCCCCGACATCCCTCTGACAGTGATTGTTGAGACAGAAATCAAAATTAAATTGACTCCTCACAGTAACGTTTAAAACCTGGTTTAGGGAGCCTCTGAACTTTGAACACAAGGCTCAAAAGTCCATGCCAAGAAGTGTTCATGAAATGCTAATGTCTTTGGGAACTCTCCTAGAGACCCTTTTCCCACGATCTAAGATTCAATAATTAAATTCTTGAAGCTTTCTGAAAAAGACTTTCTTTGAAGGAGTCTCAAATTTTTTATCAGAATCTGTCTTTCCTCCCAAAAATCCTCAAAAAAAAAAAAAAAAAAAAAAAAGCTAGCCGAAATTTTTAGTTCCTTTTAAAAATCTGACCCTCATTTCATTCCCTAGATTCTTAGCTAAGCTGGCAAATTCAGGAAAGCCTGCAAAACCCTACATATCAAAATAAAATAATTAAATTTATTGTTAATTAAATTCTTCCTTAGCAGAAAACCATCAGAGGCTAATATCCCACATACATCTTACTTTGGCCTCATGCTGCCATTCTGTACAAGATAAATTTCACCCATCAATGCAATTTTATCAACGACTCTTATTATTAATAATCACATCAGGGCTCTATAAAATTAAACATATGAGCCAAAAAATAAGAACATGAATGCCAGCTTGCTTGTAATACTGAGGATGATAAAATATTTTGCTGTTTTAGTGAAGGACTCAGATGATCTTGGTCATTAAAAGGCAATAATGGAAGGGTTTCCCAAAGAGCATATTTTGATACCCAAATTATTGTAAAACTACTGAAAGAATATTAAATTCAGCTAAGGGGGCCATAATCCAGGAATTCTCTTGCTAAATAGCCAACCTTGAGCATTCCATCAAGTCGAAGACTTTAGAATATTTTATCCTTCCCTGTAGATACTCTAATATTATAAACATTCGCATTACTAAAAGAAAAATGAAAACCAGAGATCCACATAAGCATAAAACATTTTTAGTAGATCTGGCAATGGTACATACTTTCATCCCCTTCCTAGGGGATTGTTTCACAGGTTATTTCTCAAGTATACCCTTATCACACACATCTCTTTTTCACTCGCATGTTCAGCCAAAGAGCTTCATTCTCTCATTTTCGCTTTACAGCCCTGCTCTCATTCACAAAGGAGCTATTTGTTTATTTTCTTGGAATTTACTACTACCCAGTCCAGTAAGATCTGCTACACTAAAAATTACTTCTTACCAGCTTCTAATAGTAAGGGAAAAAAGCCAAGATTTCATCACAGTGTTACCCACATGTCCCATCCCACTGTAAAAGGGGAGTCGGGGAGGATTCTTTTTGATAGATTTCTCAGACGAAAATAAAGTGTGAGCACAGCAATATTGGATTGGAGAACTGTTATTGATAATGAAAGATAAGTGTTCCTACTGAAGGGGGATAGAAAAGGGAGCAGAGAGGGAAGAAGAGAGCTTTCTCTCTCCTGATCAGCTGCCAGATGAAGCCGACAGGGCTCCCAGCATTTGTACAGCCCCTTAGAGTAGTTTTTTACCTCACGTATAAAAAATGTTGAGGCATAAATAAAAATCAGATTGGTCCCTTCCACCAGGCAAGACTGAATTCCTCTAGCAGGAATCATTTTCACAGCTTACAGATGAATTACATTTTTAAAATTACTTTTGGGTTCAGAGTCTTTTCAGAAAATTCTTTTTGATTCCATTGTCTTCAAAAATGCTCATATGGAAGTAGAAATTTTGCTTGTACCTTTTCTAATCAAATAATATGAACACTTGCTAACCTCTTCAGGTCATGGTTAATTTGTTATCACTATGAATGAAGACAGCATTGCCTCCCTTCTGCACACTCCTGAGATTTACCACATGAGGTATTTTTAAGTATAAATCCCTTAACATCTGCCTTAATTTAGTAGATAAGATCATTAACAGCCATTATATCTAATCAACATCTAATTCTTGTAGAAGGGATTCATTAGCAGGATGAAATGGGAGCAGAAGCCCACTAATGATAAATGTTTATTTTCTTTGAATAAATTTCCACTAGGGAAGATCTAGCAACACTTTAACAACCTCTTCCAGAACAGTGTTGCACTGCATATTGAAAGATCACCCTCAAGCAGTAAGTTGTTAAGAATGCGCTGCTTGCTTTTATATCTATAAACAAAAAAACATACTCCCTACAAAACAGAGAAAAGGGACTTTCAGACGACTTACATGCAGGTATAACAACTTCTCTTGAGTCCTGTGTGCAGTTTTGGGCATCACAGTATAAGAAGGATTTAAAATTATTAGAGAATGTCCAAAGGAGAGCTACAAAGATGGTGGCGGGTCTAGAGTGGAAAGCACAAGAGGAGTAGTTGAGGTCCCTTGCCTTGTTCAGCCTAGAAAAGATGAAAGAGGGGATGTTTAAGATGGATATTACAAAAAGGTTCGTCACCTAGAGGGTGGTTAGGCATTGAAACATGTTCCCTAGGGAAGTGGTCGCAACACATCCCCTGACAGATTTCTAGAACCATTTGGAAAATGTTCTCAGGCACATGTAGGGACTCTTGGGGTGTCCGGTGCAGGGCCAGGAGTTGGACTTTAATGACCTTTGTGGGTCCCCTCCAGCTCAGGATATTCTGTGATTCTGTGAAAGCTTTAAGAACAGTCAGGACAACCTTCTGCTTGCTGTGTCGACTGGAATACAATACTCCTCTCTGAATGAAGATTATGTTATTGTGTTTTCAGGAGCTTTTTGTTGTATGTGGAGATACAGGAACGCATACCATAGCACAATATTTCTGAGGTGTGCATTAAAATAAAGAAGAGAGCATGACTATACAGCTATGAGCTGTCTGTGTTCTCTAAATTAACCAGGTACACTTTCTGAAATTCCTGTCCTTGAACTTCTACTTTTTCAAATTTAATTGTAGATGCATTTGTCTGCTATATTAAAATGTAAATCACAGTAACTATATATTAAAGGTATAAATGTTAGAATGGAGTGATGGGAGGTCACTCAATGGACACTCATCAAGTAGAAGTGCAATAATAAGGCACACTTCTGCCTGGCAAGCCCCCCATATCATTTGTTCGTCTGTTGTTGTGGTTTTTGTTGCTTTTTGATATTTTAAATTAGCTGAAGAAGAAGGCAAGGCTTAAAACTAGTAGTACTAATAAAGTCTCTAAATAATTCAATGCCTGCTGTGGACTGGCTATTCCTCTGACCTTTGGTTTTTGGTTTTTTGGTTGTTTTGGGGTTGGGTTTTTTTGTTTGTTTGTTTGTTTTTTGTTTTTTTTTTTTTTTTTTTGTCAAGAAAGTAGTTTCAACAATCATAAATTGAAAAGTAGCTCCAAATTATTTAAAAGGTTTCCACTGTAGAGAAAGAATTTGTTTACTCCTCAGATTGAAATCTAGAGATGTTTAAGTATTTATTTCTCTTACATTGTAATATTGTGTGCTTCTGGAAATAAGTGTGGAAAATACTCCTGCACTTCTGCCACTTGTCTAAGCACTCTTCTGCAAAGCCTCTATCCATTCTTTTGCTGAACAGAGAGAACCTGAACATTAAATACATCTTGATTACATAAGAGAATCTTTATATTCATGACCTTTGCATTCCTAACCTCAAAGATACAGTTAAACACAACTGCCTTTCTGTTTCTGGGGTTTGGTTTATGTTTGCATTCAAGTTACATTGAATAAAACACATCACTGAATATAGGGTCTGGAATCCAAATCTAGTACAGACCCATTCTCCAAAAGAGTCTGTGTCTCAGGGCTACATAACAAAGCTCTGAGTCCCTCTTTTTAACCCCATTAATGCACAATTTCTGTGCTATTTCTCCCAGCATCAAATCCATATCTCCTTAGCTTAGAGAGGTGGATGTTTAGGAGGATTATGTCAAAGTCCTTACAGAAGTCCAGTTGGTTATGTTTTGAAATCAAGGGCAGTCCTAGCATGTCTGATCTGTATTTTGCCATGAAAGCAGCTTGTCTAAGAATGTTATCTCAAAACAAGATTCCTGATCACCTTCCTGCCAGGCCCTGTCAATGCAAGGCCTTACAGAGTTGCTGGAGGCTCACAAAAAATTTAGGCAGTCTGCATTGAGCATGATCAAGTGATCTTCCAAGGAAGAAGAGCAACAAAGGCTCTTTTATGAGTAGACAAAGAGGATAAGTACTTCTGTTGGCAAAAAAATGGCCTTGACACTCTGGAGAGTGCTATAGTCTCTACGTTTGGCTCAAATCTGGCCAAATTAGCCCCTTGTGGGAAAGTGATTGTCCAGATTTTGACTTATTTTGTTTCACCTCAGGTATTTTCAGAGTTCATAAAAGTAAAATAAACTGGAAATTTTAAAACACCTCATAATTCTGTCATGAGATATAAAATTGAGGTGTGTATTTAATATTTGCCCTTCATATTTGTCTTTGACATCATTTTAATCCTCCAACACATCTCATTTTCTTTGCTTATCTCTGTCTTGCTATAGTTGTTGAAATCTAAAATCCATACAGAAGTTTCATTAATGTGAAGTTTGACACACTCTGAGAAGCTCCATCAGTATGGGGGGATATTTTATTAATCTCCTTTTTTTAGCTGTGATAACACTCAACAAACAAGATGAGCAGAACCAGTGATAATTGTGGCAGTGATATATATCGTTAGCATAGGACTTAACACCAAGGTGGGGACATTTCACACAATCAGTTTGGGAACATAGCGTTGTTTGGTCCTTTTCCCTGCATCTCATTTCATCCCAATCCACATCATTCTACTCACTCAATTTCCAAATTTTCTTTTTGTTTTTAACTTGCATTTGGTTGCACCATATGTCTGTTCCAGTGTGTTTGTTTCACTGTCTTCTCTGATTTCATTTCCCTTCATGAAAGGAAAGTCCTCATTTCATGAAAGGAAATGAAATCTTGTAAAGTTAATGAGGATCAATTAGCCAAGTTTTGGTCCCTTTCCCCGCACTCCATGTCACCCCATTGCCTTTTGATTGTTTTCACTTTGGTCAGGCTTTTTTTTTTTTTTTTTAAGCATTTCAATTCATCAATTACTTTTGTCTTTTCCTTTGAATTTCCTCACTGATTTCAAGACTGCAAAGGGTATAATTTTGGAAACTTGTTCTTTTTGACTGTACCTGATTTCAACCCAATTCATTTGCTTGTAGTCACTCCATTTGCAAATTTTCTTTTTTTTCAGGTTTTTTTGTTGTTGTTGTTTTTGGGTTTTTTTAACATATCTCCTTTCCACAGGTCCATTTCCTTGCACTTCAGGTCGTTCTGTTGCCTTCGTAAGGTTTTAACTTTGGCCAAGATTTTTAAATTCTCTTTTAAACATTTCAATTTTTGAAATACTTCTCCTGTCTTCTCATTTGACTTGGTTCTCTGATTTGAAGATTTCAATTAGTACAATTTTGGCAAGTTTAGGTCCACCTCATTTCCAGTCCTAATCCATTTGATTGTGGTCACTCCATTTGCAAATTTTTGGGTTTTTTAAATTGCATTTTATTTTATCTTATCATATCTTCTTTCCAGAGCAGTTGTTACACTTTCTTTTCTGATTTCAAGATTTCATTCTCTTTCTTGAAAGAAAGTCTTCATTCCATGAAAGGAAATGAAATCTTTTGAATTCAGTGAGGTTTCATTTGGCAAGGATCGGTCCATTCACCTGCACTTCCTGTCATCCCATTGCCTTTTGATTGTTCTCACTTCAGTCAGGCTTTTTTTTTAAGCATTTCAATTCATAAATAAGTACTGCTATCATTTCATTTGACTTTTTTTCCTGATTTCAAGGCTTCAATGAATATAATTTTTTGAAATTTTGGTCCTTTTCACTGCACCTCATTTCATGCCTATCCTTTTGCTTGTAGTCACTCCATCTGCATTTTTTTTTTTCAGTTGCACTTTTTTTATCATATATCCTTTCCAATCAGAAACTTTTTTTTCTGATTTCAATATTCCATTTCCTTCCGTGAAAGGAAGGTCTTCATTTCACGGAAGGAAATTAAATCTTGCAAATTCAATAAATAAACCTTTGCCAAGGTTTGGTCTTTTTTTATTTACTTCATGATGTCTCATGATGTAGTTTTCTCTTCATTTCGTAGTCTTAATTTTTTTTTAAGCATCTTTCTTTCTTCATTTATATTCCTCTCTCTTCTTTTCCCTTTCTTCCCTTATTTGGCATTTCAATTGAATATAGTTTTTACAGGTTTGGGTCCTTTTCCTTGCACCTCATTTCTTCCAGGTGCATTTCACTTTATTCACTTCATTTTCCAATTTTCTTTTTTTCTCTTGCATTGGATTTCATCATATTTCTTTTCATTTTTTTTATTTTTATTTTGTTATCTGATTTTTATGTATTTGCTTTCATGATATGTAATTTTTTTTCCTGAAATTAATTTGAATTCTGCAAGCGTTTTCATGCTACTCTTTTCAGTTTTAGGAGAGGAGATGAAGGAGATTAAATTTAAGTAAATCTTTTCTCTGCAGAAAAATCCTAATGACCAAGTTTTTCTGGAGTAATTCTTATCTTTGAAAGAGAGTTTTCCAAAGAAGAGCTAGGTAATGCCTTTTGCTCTCAAACTGGAGCATTGGGCAACCTCCTGGCAGCCCTCCATTTCCTTAAGAGGGCCTATAGGGGAGTCAGAGAGAGACTCTTTGTCAGAATCTGTAGTGATAGAACAAGGAGTAATGCATTGTTCAAAGTGAAAGAGTAGGAGCTCTAGACAGCAATGAGTCTCAGTCTCCTCTTCCCCAGACTGAACAGGAAAATTGACCTCAGCCACTCCTCCTGTGGCTTCCCCCAACACCCTTTGCCATCTTTCTGGTCCTCTTTGGATGCTCTCTTATATGTTTAATAGTATAAATAAACCACACCAGTTTCTCAGCTGGGCTCAGTTTCAGAGACAATTCCTGGGCAAATATAATTTATTCATATGAAACATAGCTACTAAGAATGCATGAAAGAGGATGGTGAATGAGCTGACAGACCATTCAGATCCATTTCTTCAACTAAAATGACCACAGTTCATCCACCATGGTTTTCTCCTTCTACAAAGAACATGAAGCATGGAAACCTGTGCTTCCTACATTCAGAACTGAGAGGGCACACCTGTGTCCTATGCTATCACATCTACCGCTACCAACATCAGTGTAATTAGAAGGCTCAGCTGAGACCATTGTACAATTCAGGATTTGGGAGCCATCTTCTCTGCACACATCTGGACGAAAATGACACACTTGGGCCTTTCAACAAGCAGCAGGCATGCCTAAGAAGCAACTCTGAGGCAGAACATCTGCAAGCTGGCCACCTGGCACTAAAATAATCAACATATTTCTCTACAGGGCCTGGTGTGCTTAGCATATTTGAAATGTTCACATCAGCTCAATCCATTAAACTGTCATGCACAGCCTTGACATTACAATATTTAACACTTTTTGGACAGGATTTAATTCTTTCTGCAGTACAGTTTGCACTCACCAGGATTTATGGTATGCAATGATTAATTACTGCAAAACTGGCAGTCCTCCAGTTCACATCCCACAGTCCTGCTTCCCACCTGAACAGATCCATGTTGCTATTGTTGACTGTGTATGCCCAAATGATCAGATTCTGTGCTCTGATGCATAGGCCAATTGTTTCAGGATACCTTGCACAAAAAAAAAAAAAAAAAAAAAAAAACAAAACCAAAAACCC
>VZUI01060333.1:0-10329 GCA_013401135.1 Cettia cetti | reverse complement strand
CCCCCCCCCCAAAAAAAAAAAAAAAAAAACCAACACAAATAAAACTCCTTACATTTTCAGCACAGAAATCCAAAATCCAGACTGACTGTGGAAAGGGACCAGAGCCCATTCTAACCCCCAAACTGTGCCTGAGTGCTGCCTGAGAGAGATGACCCTCAGCAAAACCATGCCAGGCAAACAGGACATATGGATGTCATGCAAATCTTGTGCACTCTCAATGCTACTGCATTAGTATAGATGCAACCTTTTAATGCTTCAGGAGACATTTGGTGAGCTCTAGTCACTGGCTAGCCATCCCTTCAGATGAAAATATACACACACACATACATATGTATGCATACACGCACATTTTAATGAGTATAGTTTAATCTCCCCCCTCAGATAATTGAATACTTAAAAAGAGTCAGAACATGTTTACCTCTTTACAAGGTTTCTATAAGTGATAAATACAGCTGGCAGAAGGGCACACCACTTCTCAATGACATCACTTTCTTCATGCCAGTGGCTGATTCCCATTGTACTTACACTGCATACCACCAGCTGATTGTCAATGCCATTTTCAAATTCCACAAATAATTAAGGAGGAATTCTCAGAATTTATATATTTCATCTTGGATTACCTCTAGATTTTGAAAACATCTTAAATCCACTGCTAAGTGAAGATTGGTACATCCATGGCTTTCTGTAAGCACTCCAAACAAGAAAACATGAAGATATTGATAATGGTGTGGTTTGAGAGCAAGCCAGTATACCACCCACTTATAATGTGGGCAAGATAGAGTTTATTCACACATAACTTACATTAGACCAGAAATATATCATATCCCAAAAATCTTTATCTACATTTTATTAAAATTAATAACTGTAGAGCAATTATCAAAGAAAACACCAAGTTTTATAATGAGGGCAGGGTGGACATTTTTCAGTTTGCTGCAATAACATTGAGGCAAAAATTATGCAGAAGACTTGCATCACATCTGCTTCAGAGCATGACACAGCATGTGAAAGGCAACTCCCTTTCCCAAAGGGTGCATTGGCCCTTCTCTCTATGTGTGGGCATTGCACCCCTCTACATACCTGGCCCTGATAAGTGTGAGACCTCAGCCACAGCATGGCTGAGTAGTTTCTCTTCCATTTCAAGACCTTACACATCAGAAGCAAATGAGCAGCAGACTGCAGTTCTGTGTAACCTATAAGCCACTGAAATATACCTTGACTTTTGAATCACAGCTGTGGAGAAAGGGTGCAGTGAGTATCAACAATACAAAAACCATGAGCTGATCATCTTGAAGTAGAGAAACTGAGTAACCTGATAAAGAACGCAGGAGAGTCAGAAGATCTACATACACACCCCAAAACTACACTGATACAGGCTGTGCTCATAATGTATATAGAACCAACATCAATTCCCTGTAAGTAAAAAAAATATTAGCATCACACTAGTAAGAAACTGCCTACTGATAACATCATTTCTAAGGAAGTCTTTCTGAGATACCACCCTTGTGTAATTATAAATCTATGATGTTCCCATCTGGTCAGAATGCTATGTTTAGTTTTAATTTAAACTTAATTTAACCTGTAATCCAAACTAGTTTTTAAATTGTTTTTTGACTTACAGTTTTATTTTTCCTATCATCTTTATTCTGAAGAGATCTGGGCCTCTTAAATTTTTCATTTTGTGATGCATCTGAAGATCTCCTTAATAAACGATTTTCTCAATATGTTTAGAATGCTAAATGTTAATCAGATCTTCAATCTCAAGAAATAGACTAGAACATTTTAATCGTGGAAGAATCTCCAATTCTTACTGAGACAGTAAATTTTACTTTCAAGCAGATTTAAGTAACACATTGTTGTCCTGTGTTCTGTTCTTCTTCCTTTGATTTAAACCTTCAGTGAAAAGAATATACAAGTTACAGAATCCTAATTAAAGAAATTTGCCTCTTAACATGGTCATTTGCTATTCTAATTAAAAAGAAAAGAAAAAAAGGGGTTTTTTATGTAAGGGCAAGTGATTTAAGGCAGCAGTCCCTTTTATCACAGTACAAACCTGCAATTGCTGACATAACTCTTGACCACTCTACAAAATTGTACTTCTAGTAAAGGTGCAAGAATTGAAGGCTGACATTTTTAACCCTGAATCGTTAGATGCGTTCTTTATTAGCATTTTACTTGACTGCTGTTAATTCCACAAAGTTGATATAAGATAGTGAAGTCTCAATAAATTCACCCTGAATGGACAGAGGTGCTGTCAAGTCTTGTCATCTTTAGAATGAAGGCAGAAGATCCTGGCACAACTCACTTCTAATGAAATTTTACTCTCCATTGAACATTCTGCTGAAGTTCATAGCTGCTGGCCACAGAGGAGGCTGTGGTGCTACCCCTGATGTATCTAGTGGCCCTTCCACATTTCTGTAACTCTCCTTGTATCTTATCACCTCATCAAAGCAGCAAGCTCCTTTCTTAACACCCCAAGGAAAAAACAGACATGCTGTGCGTTGCTCCTGGATGTAGATAAATGGTGAATCTTTCTAAATCCAAGATTTAGTTGTTTTAAAATATGGATGATGACAGAAACCAAGAGAACAAGCATATAATATTAAAGATTTACACAGCTCCCCCAACTGCTATAAACAGATGTTGAAAAACTGTATTTTGTTGTACATTTTAAAACTAAAGAAATATAGTTCCTGTTTAAAGAGGGAAACTGTAAGCATACTGCTTTTTAGATAGAACATTTGTTGTAAAACAAATAGTAATTTATACAGGTTATGACAGTATCACTTTTTCATATATGGAAAGAGGGGGCAATTAAACTTTTACAAAACCTTCTTAATCAATATCCCCCAACTTTTTTGCTCTGATACCTGTGGTATTAAATAAGAAGGTGTTTGTGACTCATATGTTGTTATTAATGTTCTCATTATTACAATACCTTGTGCACACCTGTTTTAACTCCATATTTAGGCTGTACTTTCCTCATGGCAGAAGAAGTTGAAGTTACAAACCTTTCACAAAGCGACACCAGATTCTCAGGGTAATTACATGTGACAAGTCACCATGAAGAATTGCTCCCCACGAGAAGTAAGCTGATGTGATCCTTACCCATGAACATAGAGGAGCATATGTAGCAGTAAGTCACAGCTTGCAGGTTGTGATGAGATTGAAAGGACCTCTGGAGATCATCAGGATCTGCTAGAGCAGGTTGATGAGGGCTGTGTCCAGTCAAGGTTTCATTACCTCCACTGATGGAGACTTCACAACCTTCCTGGGAAGCCTGTTCCAGTGTCTGACCACATGCACTCTAAAAACTTTTTCCCCTAAGCTTAAAAGATATTTCCTGTATTTCAGTTTGTGTTCATCATCTCTTGTCCTGTCACTGGACAGATTCCTGACTAGTCTGTGCTTGTATCAGACTTTCCCATGGGAGGAATGGGAAATCAAGTCCAATTTTCAAGTTCCAGAAATAATCAAGGAGGAATTGGACTTGGAGGAGGTGATCATTGAAATTTAACTGACCTCTCCTCTCCTCTCCTCTCCTCTCCTCTCCTCTCCTCTCCTCTCCTCTCCTCTCCTCTCCTCTCCTCTCCTCTCCTCAGCAGTAACCCATGATAGTCTCCCAAGCAATTCTCTGAACAGTCCAAAATCTGTTCTTCTGAGGCCTAGGGTTGTGATCCTGTCATTTCCCTGGCTCTCTCAGGATCCCAAACTTCACCAGTCCATGGTCACAGCAGTCAAATCTGCCCTCAGCCTTCACATTCCAACCAATTCTTCCTTGTCTGTAAACACAGAAATCTTTTGAGATAAAAGCACAGCAAATAAGCAAACTAATCTCCTACAGAGGGAGACAATAGCTCCAGGCTGAGTCTGAAGAGATTCATATTCTGTGTGAATCTGACACAGAGAATCTACAATGTAATATACATGTAGGTGTAATCCTGTCTTGGATTCTGGTAAAAGGATAAATTGTTATTTCCAACAAAAAAGTATTACAGGATAGTGTTTACTGAAATATGAACCATAATGCTTCTGGCATGCCTTCTGGACTTGATAACCTGTAACACTGCTAAGTAACTAAGAAATTGCCAAGAAATCATCTAGGAGAAAATACACCTTCAATTTTTTTCTTCTCCTCTTTTCAATTTGAGTAGTACATCCAAGGTTTTAGGCAAGGAGATAGAAAAAATCTCAAAATCTAATTGCAGGGTCTATTTCCATGTCCAGTCAACAGAATAATCAATTATGCAGAAGCAGATTTTAACCAAGATTAAGTTTAGTGTTTTGAGAAACATCTTCTACAATCTGAACTTGACATAATGTTTTTGTTCATGGAAAACTGTTTCACTATAACATCACTTTCAAACAAATGAGGTCAATTTTCCCTTTTTCTTAGCAAAGGTTTTGAAGTAATTAGTCTTGAAGACCTAACTTCTGACATTGTAAAAGATTATTCATTGTAAGCAAAAGAAAACATTTCTCACAGATAAAACTAGAAATACCTTTAAGAGAGAGATTTTATCAGCTGATGTTGAAAATATGATCTTTTTTTTGCATAAGGGTAAAGAAACATATATAGATTAGTTACATGTTCCCACCATGATCAGCTTGTAAAACAGAAGTTAACACTGGTCTCACTTGGCAGCTTCTCACCTGTTGATGGTGGTTCTATATATTGTTACAAATAAAGATTCTCAGCAGAATAGTACACATGGTAACAGGCTTGCATATTTTCCTGTGGGGAAAGCAAAAGTGCAGACTGACAAAGTGTTAAAAAAGATTGGTTATGATGGTTTAGACTTTTAATCTACAAAAAAATGAAGAGTATATTTGTGGGTGCAATACTGTCATGAGGGAGATGCAGTGACCACCACAGAGTCGAAGCTGGAAAAGAGGCAGTTTAATTTTTCTTTTAGCTTATATAGATTTCTAGAAAAGAGACCACACTGGAAGACTGAGGTTCAACCTCTTCAATTCCACTGGTCTTAGAAAGTGTCCATTAATTGTCCTTCCTACAGAAAGGAATGTAAACAAGATAAAGAATTCTGAAAACATTGCTTTGTTTACATGAAAATACGTGAGAAAGTTCTGACTCCAAAACTAGAAGGCTGGAAAGCAAGGTGACAGATATTGGTAAAAAACAAACACCAGAAAGCCTGTAAATCTTACCTACTACTTTGTTATTGTTCTCATGCTTATTGTGTGCCTTTCTTCACATGCTTTATAACAAGAAACTAGACACAGACCTTTTCTTAAGACCCTGAAGAAGCTGAGTGAGGTCTTGAGTCTGGGGACATCAGAGAAAATAATGTAGCATTTCATCATTTTGGTTCCAAGAAGGGAAAGAAAAGAACCCCCTCTCAGCAGATCTTTGGCACTTTTTTCAAAGAAATTTGTGAAAAGAATAACCTTATGCAAGAAGACAAATACCATAAGTGAATATAAAAACACCAGACAACTTTGATGTTTGAGAAATGAAAGCTGACATAAAATTCTCTTCTAGGTTTCTGCAGTTGTCTCAACAAAATCTTTGACTCACCCCTCCATAGTGATGTAGAACATGAATGGGTATAACGTAGCAAACTTATAAGGCTTGAGAAGTTCTTATTTTAAAGCAATTCCAGGTGCTTGGATAAGAGAAACTGTCTAGAACTAGCTACTATTATTATTATTATTGTTATTATTAATAATATTTTGATGATTATCCAAATCAGTTAGTTTGTGAACAACAACAACAAAAAAATTACCCTTGTTTTTTTTTAAATCATAACGGATAAAAGAGAAGGCCAAAGCAGATAATAAAAGTTAGATGACCAGAATGTTGGTACATTCACATGCTTTAGTCAGTTAAAACCTGTACTTAGTGACATTTCCATTAAGTATGAGAAGATGTGAGTACTGAGGAAAGATCTTCTGGATAAAATAGCTTTTATATGCAAGTCAATTCTGAGAATACTTTAAAATGTTTATCACAAGGTGCCTTTACTCCTCACCTCTGGGGCACATGTTTCTGTGGCTGTCTTCTGACTTTTGCTATCAAAGCACATCATAAATCACCATTAAAATCTACAACTTACCTAATGCAGTAGAGCTGAGGCCTTGGGGCATGACATAAATATCAATCAACAAGATGCTTTTGCAGCATAAGATTGACAGTGTACAATGTTCAAGTCTTATGAGAAAGCCTCTGATTTTGGAATTAGAAGAATTTGTCCATCTTATTGAATGC
This sequence comes from Cettia cetti, assembly GCA_013401135.1. NCBI lineage: Eukaryota > Metazoa > Chordata > Aves > Passeriformes > Sylviidae > Cettia > Cettia cetti. The sequence goes on along the minus strand of VZUI01060333.1, from coordinate 4,103 downwards.
ACAAGATCAAGGGAATACAGTTTTCATTTACAAGTAAGCAGGTATCTGCAGCATAAAACCTGTAGAATTGGTCACAGGAAAAAGTGAACTAACACACAACAGATGAAACGCTTTTTTGGTGGAAAATAACTTCTCATTTGTTTTTCACACTGGTGATCTATCACTACAGGCCCATAAAAACAGGCTTTTGCCCCATAGCTTCCTACTTCTTGGTTCCAAGTGCTTGTAATGAAAGCACTGTATTCTCCATGGATTTATAATTAAAACAAACAAGCAAACAAAACCAACAAACAAAACCCAAATCAACAAAGAAACAAACAAAAGAAACCAGAAAATCAAAGTCACCAGAAGAAACACTCCACAACCAGCTTTATTCTTCTTTAAATCCTCTCAGAGGGTATTACTAATTTCCATTGATGTCAATGGTACTCAAAGGAAATTCAATTTTTGTAACCTAGTAGTCCATGACAAAATGTCAACAGCATTTCTGACACTACATATTCAAATGGACTGACTCCAGAGATATCATTAATGCTGACACACAGAGCCAGCAATTGTGTGCTTCCAAATGTTGGGTTTGTCTGTATCAGCCACCACGTGCTGAAGTCCTTTTGCAGGAAATGGTTCTGGAAGTCAGATTTCCTAACTAATTACTCAAGGGACATCAGAAACAATATTGGCCAAGTATAGAATTAAGCCACAGAGCTGATGGTCTTTTCTTAAAGTGGTCAGAAATGTACATTTATCACACACCACCTACTGTTCAAAATTTGTGTCAAAAACTAGGCTTTTCCCAGAGAAAATGGCATTAGTCCAAAAACCTCTCACTAAGCAGACACCAAGGGAGAATGCACAAATAAAAATGATATGATGACTGTTTAAATTCAATAATGGAGGAGGGGATTTTCTCTCATCTGAAAAATATTTGTATGATTAGGAGAATCTATCTTCATTCTCCGAATACAGTCTTTTTAAAATGTCATTTAAAAGCTGAGATGGATTCTTCAACCCCAAAATAACCTAGGAATTCAATACATTGGTGTCCTAGCTTTGTCCAGGACAGGGCTAATGTTTTTACAGGTATTAATTGCAGAGCCAGAGATATGGTCTGTCTTTGGCCCAATGATTGTATGATTTGCACAAAGTGAAATAACCCCAGTAAGCAAACCTGGAAGAGCAGCTAGGATGACATGCAGGGTTTGTGTCTCCTACTTGCCAGTAAGAGACATAACTTTAGATACAGTCAATGCTGCTTTAAATCCATTTCATGGAAGTACTGCTTAAATCATCAAGGTCTTCTGACTTTACAAGAAGAAAAAAGATATTTCTAAAAGAGAACAAACACAAACACACCAACTCACATATAGTTAAATCTGCTGTAGACAGAGCAGGCTATAGATTTAACATGAACTACCTGGTCAGGATGACAACTTTGTGGAAATCTGCAGTTTGCCTTTCCTTGTTAACTTATTAAACCACAATTTTCCATTAGGCCTAGGAAAAGAGGAATTAACACTTTTTTTTTTCCCTACTAAAGATCAAGTCTTTTGAAAGAAGGACCTCATAAAAACTTAGGGCACATGTGGGTGTTTTCAACTGCCTACATTTTTTGCACATTAAACTGTCTTGTTAAATGCAGTATTTCTTCTTAACAGTCTCAGCTGATTGTTTAAAACAAGTTTACTTTCTTCACTTTGATTTGGAGTATTCAGACTATGTACTGAAGAATACTATTTTTGGAATCTTTTGTTATTGCAGGTAGTTGATTTCGTAAAGAATTTGTCACATTTGAAACCGTAAACCAGTGTAGAGTTTTGTTTGTCTCTGTTGCTAAATATAACTTAGCTCTCCAGAGATAAAATAGAGATTCATTAAGCTGCTGCATGCTTTTATCCATTCTCATGTTCCTGAAAGATTTCTCATTTATTACAAAAAAAAATGGATAATTGTTAATTAGAAAGTGCATATGAATGTAATAAGATTTAATTAACTCAAACAAATACAATTCAAATCTTTAGCAAAAAGATTTTGTTTCTCTCTTCTTTCTTTTGATTTTTCTCCATGGTAAAAAAGTTTTAAGTTTACAAAAGTCCTATTTGATGCCCCTTTTACCCTGCACAATTTGACCCTTTTTAATAAATTCCTTCAAAACAGACAAAAAGAAAAAAGTAAAAAGTATTTTACGATTTTAAAGATCTATGAAGTCAGTACTTCAAACTTTGATGGAAAACCTTAATTGAAAGAGTTTTTCATCAGAAAATACCGTTTCAATAAAAGTGCCTGTTTTGGCCCTGAATAGAGTTAGGTTCTTCACAGTAGCTACTATGGGTCTATCTTCTGGAATGGTGTCCAAAACCAGCATTGATAACATAGGGGTGATTTCACTATTGCTGAGCAGTGCTCACACAGAGCCAAGGCCTTTTGAGCTCCTCACCCCACCTGCGAGGGGGCTGGCAGTCCACAAGGAGCTGGGAAGGGACACGGCCCAAAGAACTGACCCCGGCTGACCCAAGGGCTGTTCCAGATCATAAGGTGTCATGCTCAGCAGAGAAACTGCATGGAAGAAGGAAGAGGGCATTGTTCAAAGTCATGGCATTTGCCTTCCTAGGTCGCTGTTATACACTATGCAGCTTTTCTGCGCTGGAGATGGCTGAACATCTGCTTGTCCATGGGAAGAGGCAAATTAATTTCTTGTCTTGTTGTGATTGCTTGCATAGCTTTAGTATTCACTATTAAACTGCCTCTATTCAACCAATGAGTTTTCCCACTTTTTGCCCTTCCAATTCTTTCTCCCAGCCCATCAGGAGAGAATGAACAGGTGACTGTGTGGAGTTGAGTTGTCGGCTGAGGTTAAACCACACAAACAAGAGAAGTATGTAACAAGAAAAGCAAGCCAATGTTTATGAAAAAAAACCCACTTTGTACCAAGAAAAAGATGGAAATTTACTTTTCATATAAATTGTTCTTTTTTGAATTGATTTTTCTTTATGTTAGCTTATGTACATTATGTTCTGACTCAGAAACACTCATATTGCACTGAATCTGTCAGGTCAAGTTGGCATCACTTACAGTCTCTGTTCTCATTGACTTTTGTATATTCAGGATGGAAGATAAAGCAGAGTAGATAATAGGATCCTACTATCTGGAACTTAAAGCTACATATCTGGTAAATTTAGTTTCTAAAGTGTAAATACAACCTAGCTAATAGAATCAAAAACTAATAAAAATTGCCTAACAAAATAAGGGCTCAATATTTACATTTATAATTCAGTGTAAATTTTTGGTTAAATAAACCTTTATGAAATCTGAAATGCAGCAAAAAAATATTAATTTTCCATAAAAATGAAAGTGCATGAAAGATTTCAGATTGATAGATGCAATGAAAATTCTCTCTGCCTCACAATTTCCATATAAAAATTACCAACTTCTTGGCAAACCTCAGATGATACTCTAGGAGAAAGCATATATTTTCTCTGCAGCAGAGCTCCTGAAAAATAATCATATTGGAAAGATTTAATGGAAAGTTCTGTTGGCAAAACTTATGTTGTATCAGATTGGTCTGTATCTATCACTTCATAATTACATAATTAGATTTTCAGCTAAAATTTGGAAATAAATATTGTGCTCACAATATGTTTGGATAGGTGCTACAACCCAAATATATCAAGTGACTGTGTATGTTATCATCTATATATCTATTTTAATAAGCTTGTTCTAATAATTATGAAAAGAAGTGCAAAATAAAGACTCTGGAAAGGTCTCAAGACTTAGTATATGTGAAGAAGTCCCACAAGGATGCATGCTGCTTTACAGCGCATGCTAGGGAAGAAAAAAAAGTGCATCATTTCAAACAGCCTTTGAGAAAAGCATCAATCCTAGAAACAGTTCTGAGATCTGCAGGTGTCCTAGGTTAAAATGTAAGATGTGCCCAAGGTATGTATTCTATCACCATCTCCATGAGCTGTTGAAACCAGGTGGGGCAGTGTTTCCCTTATCTGCTGCTAACGGCTCATCAATGCCTTGCAACATGACTCATAGATAACTCCCCCGGGAGCTGTCTCTGTTTAATGGGCCATCAAGGACCCATTACATGACTCATAGAA
>VZUI01060324.1:0-34524 GCA_013401135.1 Cettia cetti | reverse complement strand
GCCTGGCATCCTACAACTCAAACTTAGCTTTTAATTCAATTTCATTCCCAGGCCTTACACTCTTATACTCTTCTACTGGGCAATCATATTTGTAGGGCCTTACTGCCTCATCCTCCCCAACAATAGACCATACCTTCTATATATCTGGGTGGAACATGGGCATTCCCAGCAAAACTTGAATCTCTCATGTGCCCGAATGATGTGTCCTCTGACATGCCACACTGTGTCCATAACAACGCAGTTTTGTCCCTCCTTTGTGGTATGGTTTAGGGAAAATGTAGCTAACAAAATTTTAGCAATTGCAGAACCTAAAACATGAGCAGCATCCTTTTCAATCAGTCTAATTTTTTCAGAGGGTCAATACAGGATCAAAAGTTTTTTTCATGGCCAGTGGTGAGTAAAAGCACATGGAGAAGATTGACCTAACCAGCTACTGACTGGCTACTGAGGCTGCAGCGGCCTGGACTTAGAAGCTCCACCCACACAAACCGGATCACATCCAGGTTCTACAGGCAACTTAAATTCTAGCATTTGCAAATTACTCCACTTTTCGGTTTGGAATTTTATTTTAAATGAGAATTTCTCTGTATTTTGCTACTTCTAAAGTGAAACTAAAGAGAAGAAAATAATCTCACAGCATCCTACTGAAACTTTACTCAAGCAAGGTGAAATATTTCTGGATGCACTATCTTTCTGTGACTTGAACTAAGAGAAGAACTGACACCAGACATGTGATTAGCATAGGCTAATAAGCATAAAGCACAGGTTTTCATAGTTATTTATTAACTTTAAGGAATACCAAGATTGATAAATCCTAGACCACATTTCCAGCTCTAAAAAAGGAGAATAGTTTAGCAGAATCAGACTTTTCTGCTGTTTTGGGGTTTTTTGTTTGTTTGTTTTTTATCCCAAGAAGAGCCTTAATGTCTGACCTTCCATAGTCTGCACTGTTCATAACTGTCTCTAGATACCAGATTTATTCTTGGCTATGCTATCTCAGTCACAATTCTTTTGACTCATTTTCTGAATCCTAGTCTCCTTTTCCTTCTAAAAGCAGTAACTAGAAAGTAAGTTTGTAAGTCTATCTCCCACCAAAATCAATAGAATTAGTATGAATTAAGGGATTTTTTTTTTCCTTGATGGATTATTTAAAAGATAAATTCAGCTGGCAAAGAGAAACAAACATTTAAAAGTACATCCAATTTTAAACATTTAACTCCTGAGAATAGTCAAGAATTTTGGTAATAAAATATAAAGGTGAATGACAGAATCAGATAAAATGGAATATGACAGTACTGAGATAACAACTCTTGCCTTATCATCTGAGGTTTTGTAATGATTGTTGATAAGAAAAAGTATTAAGAGCAAATGGAAAGTATTTCAGAAAACCTTTCCCAAAACTCATGTAGATCAATGCCAGTTTCCACAGAGTCTGATCCATCCTAACAAATTCAGCAGGAGATCAATTTCACCCAGATACATATAAACCTGATATTTGTCAGAATCCACATGAACTGTCCTTGTGTTGTTCCAGCTCCATAACTAACAATATTCTCAATACAAACCTTAGAAAAATTTACAGTGTATCATAGATACAGTGCAAGGATCCTCAGACACTATCTTTTCCAATAGACCTGGTTACTAAATGCTACTATTTACCAGATACTGTAATTGCTATTAATATCAATTACACCTTTGCTGTGCATAAAGAGGAATAAAACATTTTATTAAGCACTTTGTGAAGTGCTTAATATTCACACAGTGAATAGAAGCAGTGGCCTTGCCCAGAGGTGATGCCTCCAATACACACTACTGATGAAAACACCTTTGGCTCCTTGAAGGAGAAATAAAAAAGAAGGATCCTTCAAAGTGTTGGGATTGTGAATCTTCAATCCACAAATCCCCCCCCCCCCCCCCCCAATGGTATGGAAAGTGTTTCTAAACAAATTCTTTAACATGACAAATTTATAGACCTTTGTAAGCACAGCGGGTGAACTATAGTACAAGAATTTGTTTATCATTTGCTTCAAAATTATTCATTACTATCCTTGAACTTGGCATTACACCATTAACTGAAGATCTGGATTACATATTTTTGCTGTTTGGTCACATGCAGTAATTTTTTTATTTCCCCATTATCTACCCCATCTCGGCTTTTCCTTTCAAGCAAGTATAGTCAATTCAGATTATAAACACTAACAATTTAGGATGACAGAGTTCACTCTAAATGAAAGAATTAGCTGTTGCAAACTGTTGCTAATTTTCTGCTTACAGTTTCTGTAAGCTTTCAGGGAAGCTTTCAGGGAAGCTTTCAGGGAAGCTTTAAGCTTAAACCTCTTCTATAAGCTCTGTAAAGCTTTAATTGGCTTTTTGACCATAAAATCCCCACCGTTATCTTTCTTCTTGCTTGATGGATTTGGTGGCTTTTAAGTCTAATTCAAGCTGCATTCTGCTTTTTGTATGACTGCTGCTTTTATACACAGATTAGTCCAAAATTATCTTCATATGCAAATATAGAAACCAGTACTGTTTCTCTGTGTCATCCAAAGAATTGCTAAAACTTTCTTGTATCAGGTTTTGCAAGGTGGCTAGCCCTGCAAAGCACCCTGATCCCCTCTGGACAAACAGCCACTGTTCAGTATTTCCTGCAGCAAAGGAACCTTCAAGCCACACTGGCTGCAGACAAACTGGATGTCAATCCCGCTCGAGTCAGCTTGCCAATGGCACTGCCTGCCCAATTTTGTTGGATCAAAATATCTTAAGACACCGGGACTGTGTGCATCCCCCACTGCCAGACCACTTCAATATTACTGACATTGTTAATACTAAACCTGAAAGCAAAGGCACGGCAACCTTTGAGGTTGCCTCAGAGGGAGGTAACCTGAATAAGTATCTACAGGATGGTAGAAAAATGCTTTCACTTCATCTCACAGATGGCTCATCTCCTGGGGAAGAGGCCCTTCAACCTTTTGGCAGAAAGACACCACACCTGGTCTCACACCACAGAAGAGCACCTCACACAGATCCCGGGGCTCTTGGACCTGAGGTCCCCAGCTCCACTGCTTTGCTCAGCTTTCCTCTTCCTCTTCCTCACACATCCACAAACACCCTCTGGCCTGGCTGGCAGCAGGTCCTGGGCAACATCTGGTCTCTGACAGGTAATGGATTACTCTGGCCTATGTCACCTGCTTGCTTTCAAAGCCAAGGCAAAGGGGCTGTGCTGGGACATGCTGCAGCTCCTGCCATGTGCAGATCTGCTTGTTCACCTTGAATTCCCCATGAGCTTTCCGGCAATGTTATTAAAATTACCAGGGAAACGGCTCTGATTGAAAATTAGCAGCAGCACCCCAAGTATGTCTGCACTCATGTGAATGTGAACAGATTATTTGTGCTGCTGAAATATTTCCACTGTTAGGAAAAGCGGAATTAATTACATCTGCTATTCAACATACAAGATCATTTATTAAATCCACCTATGAATAATCTTATTTACCAACACCAGTTTTGCTTATCCCTGAATCACCTTGCTATGAGCAGATGCCAGACACTTTATAAAAGAGTTTATGAGCCTACAGATTCAAGTCTAGAGGGAAAATCCTGCTGACCAGTCATAAGAGAGAAAATGCTACAGCTGCTGAGCAGCATGTCCTTAAAATATTTGCTGTTTTCAATGCTGAAGGACAATGGGATCTCAGAGAGGTCTCAGACTTCAAATCAAACCTGCAGCACATAGGTACTGTTTTTGCAGTGTAGTTTGTTTAAGCAAATCAAAGGAACTGGAAATGCTGCATCAGACAGCAACAGAACAGTAAAACAAAGATAAGAAAGAATACAGCAACAGGAGAATGGGTGGATAAGGAAAAAGATGTCCTGGAGGTAGCTGAACAGCAAAAAAAACCAAAGGCATGAGAGGAGGGAAATGACTGAAAAAACCCCCAAAGAGCAGTGATTGCACCTGCCTTTTGAAATTACATTGGTCTTAAAAAATAATTTATCAAATTCTTTTCATAGCCTTAAATTATATGAACAATTGTACTGCTCCAATTCTAGTTAAACTTCTACAATAAAGGAGATTGAAAAGGCTCCTCCAATTAAAATAAAGGAAATAGAAAATGGCTCTCCCATTTACAAAAAGACCCCCAGTCTCTGTGGGCAAAACATACACTGCTGAAATGTAAGTCACATTATTTTCCCTAAAATCTTTCACTAACTGTTTTTGTACTTGAAATTAAGCATGTATATACTTACTGCAGAATCAGGAGCTAAGCTTTTTAATTTTTAATTTCACAAGACTTAGTTCCATTACAACAAAACAGCACAACCTTAAGAAAGGGAAGTAATTTTAATTTTCAGACTTTCAGCACAGTCCTGGTGAACTTCTGAAATACAGACAGATTTAAGAACCTTTGAGTGACTTCTGAATTTCTGCTCAAACACATCGAGAAAAATTTCCAAAAGCATTTAAGTGACGCGGAAGCATAAGTGACATGGCAGCACAAGCCCCAGAACTCTCACCCAGACACGCAGAAGTGCAGGATAGTATACAGCAATAGTGGTTAAAAATAGCCACAACACTTACTTCCCAGCTTTGCCTATAATGTGTCTGGGATACTGATACTTGTGAAGCCCTGGAACTGCATTTTGTGGCTTAGACAAGCACTTAAAACCAAACATTAGTAGGAAAAGTATTCTGACAATCTGAAACTTTAGAAAGACCTATAGGATCAGAGGCTTTCACAGTTAGAAAAGTTAATCTATAGGCATTGCACATTTCAGTTTACAAAACAGAGAAAATAACTAACCTGCATTTATTAATCACAGTTTTATCCAGGCTATAAAAGCATGTGGAAGGATTCACTGGGAAAATTCAAAGGCCAGTTACAAACTACAGGCTTATGAAAATGACTATATTGTGGGGCCAGGGATGAGTACCCATTTAGAAGATGGTTGTTAAGCACCAGCCAGAATATTAGGTAAGTTACACTGCCCTGTGTACTTCTTCTTCTTACTAGCAGAACTCTCACAAGGGAAAAAACCCCAGTGGTATGATTTTTTTTGTCTTACTCTGCCATGAAGAAAAGTAAAACCAATCAATATATTTTCAAAAGGGAAGAAACAGGGGTTGATGGTAGCATCAAACAGCAAGTACACCAAAGCTCTTCTGCACACACACTGCAAAACTACAGCAAAATGTATTTTCAATATTGAATTTTCCTACGTTATGAAACTATAATTTCCATTTCCTTTGTAAGGGAAAAATTTCATGAATTTCCATTACTTTTTCACCATCTCATCACTGAAACTTCTCCTTAGGATTAAATCCAGAGCAGAGGAATGTGGCATTACTCCTGTGAATCACTAGGCATATGCTAAACTTCACTCTCAATCCATCCCTATGCATTGCCATAATTTCCCTATGTGATTATGTACTTCTCTTTCCTGGTTCACTTGGCATCCAATACATGATATGTTACACTAGGGAAAGCAGAAACAGCTGTCCAAACACCACCTGAGTTTGCACAGTCTCACCAACCGCTTGATGGGAAGGCTGGATGCTGTTCAACAAGTGTAACTGCAAGGTCCTGAGTGCTGGTGGGAAAACCTAGTCACACTAATATGGAATAAGCAGCATTTCTGTAGAAATGCAGGTTCCTGTGGATCATAAGTTGAACAGAAGTTATTGAGACCATACTGCTGCCTAGGATGTCTGAAGAGGAGAAGCCTGGTACATCTAGTATAAATGCCTCCAAGTGCTTTCCCTTACGGCATGGCAACAGCTAGGAGGCTGCCCCAGGCACAGGGAGGAACCCACCTGCAGCCTCCTCCAGCAACTGGACCCTCACACGAGGTACAAGCTAAGCACAGCAACCAGAATGCACTTCACTGCTGCTTGAAGTGCCACATGGCCCGCAGCCCTGCAGCCTGGGCAGCACCTGGGAAAGGAGCTCCAAACATCCAGCACAGGTAAGGCCACAGCTGGAGGAGCTGCCAACCACAAAGCAGACACCTGGACAGAATCTGACCATCAGAAGCCACACTACAGTGACCTACAAACAGAAGTCAAAGGGATGCAAAATACACAGAGGAGACGAAGATACTAACACCCTAACAAAACATGAAAAGGTGCTGCAAGGGGGAAAGGACTAATGGTCTGCAATCCATGGAAGGAAGAATAACAAGTGAGCTTCAGTCACAGCCAGATGAATCCAGGCTTGATGTTTGTGATGAACTATTCATCACCCTGACAGGTGTCTAATGACAAAATAGCAAGCACAGGCACAGCCGAGTTAAATGCTTAAAGGCATTGACTCAAAGGCCAATGAAGTTGCTACAGAGATGACTCCCCTTCCACACACTGTCCTTAGCAAGGCTGGCTACACAACCAGCAATTTGTGCAAGTGCTTTCACAGCCGATTGATCTTCTAGCTCATGACCTTCTGCGAAGGTCAATAAGTCCAGAAGGAGGTGGATGTGCTCATCTGAGCAGAAACCTACATTAGTAGGAGGTGGTCTTCCATTTCAGACTACTGCCAGTGACAAGAAGCATCAGTGCTCCCCATCACTACTGAAGAAAAGTGTTCTCTGTTTGCTTTTTCTTCCCTAGTTGCTCAGCAACCACAGAATCTTTTACATCTGTAAACGCTGCAAATATCTTATTTTGAGTAATTTTAATATTCAGCCTGGTGAAGAGCTGATTCATAGTCACTCTTCTTCAGATGGCTATAATTAAGCTTTGCATGGTAGTGTGTGTCTCTGGAGTTGGTAGTAGGTTGAAATTACAGTAGGTGAAACAACAGTAGGAAAAAAAACACAGGTGGGGCATCATTTGAAAGGGAACTGACATGCTGTTTATTCTTCATCCTTATGTGGACCAAGCCTGTATCACAATGGCACTTTGCAGAATGGAAATTCTTAGATAAATACATGGAATTCTTCTGCATGCTTAAGTTATTCTGTTTCTATTGGGAAAACATGTACAAGAGATTAATAAATATAACGGGTATCTTACTGATGTAAGATCTTATTAAAATTATTGGTACTGCAGGGCATGCATAATTTCCATTGTGTTTAGTATCTCCCAGCCTCTCTTGAAAAAAACAACAGACAAGCCCAATTAATAACCATGTGGATGGATACATCTTCCACTACATGGCACCAATTATCAGTTGCAGTATTACACACTATCAATAACCTCACCAACAGTACAGTAAATGACCCAGCTCCTCCACAACTTCCCAAAGCACTAACAGATGTTTTGTGGCAATCTTGCTGCGGGAGTGCACGACTTCACTATTTCCAGCTCTTTTTTTCCACTGTGCTGCCTGCCCTACCACACAGCAGCAGAAGAGAATAGGCCTGTTTTACCTAATGGTTCACCCATTCCCATGCAAAGCTTTGGTGTTAAGTATCTGAGCTGAAACAGCTGAAAGCTGAGGTGATGCTGGGTTTGAGCAAAGAACATGCACTGCAAAGGGGACTGTGCTGAGGGGCTTTCATACTAGCAACTCTTGCCTAGTCTGCCACAGGGTTCGAGGCTATGGATGAGAGCACCTAAAACTTGTGCACATAGTATGTCTTGCACAACTGCTCAGCAAAGTTACAACAGTCACTGGTTTGAAGAAGTGAGTGGAAGGTAGAGAAGTACAGATTTCATTTTGTTGCTTCCCTCAGGGCTACTGGGCACTTAGCTAATCAAATTGTGCATATTTGTTGCTTTTGAAAGCCCCTTTCTGCACATTCATAGTTTTGGCTGCTCTGAAACCAGGAGAATTCTACCACTGATGTTTATGGGAACAAAAGTAGATCAAAGTAGAAACTGTAAGAACCATCATCTTCCCTGTTAAGCTTTCCAAGATGATGCAGGACACCAAAGCTTCTTGACATTTTCCCTAACATGTTGTGTAGTATATGACAGGCCTCCTACCTACAAGCCCGCTGTAGTGCACAATAAGTCATATTCAGACAATTCACAAAAGATAATGATAAGGCAAATATTTGAAAACATCTCATATAGGGAATAAGAGAAAATAGATTCCAGGATGTGACCTCATTGATCTACATGAAACATCAGTACACCAAAATCTAACCAAAGGAAGATATGTTGACCTTAGGAAAAATGGAAACAAATGGAGTAAGATTCAAGCAAAATATTTCTTTAAATTATTTACAAATAATTTTAAAAATAGAAAATCTAGTTTCCCCAAATAATAGCAAGAAAAAAATTAGGCATATGAAATTACTGAAGTGAGTTTTACGTGGTCTCATTTGATTTACCTTAGAATTGTCCACTATTGTATTTCATTCCAATTACAATCATGCACAACAGATTGTCTTTTAAAGCAAAGCTGACATTTTAAAACATAACTGCAAGTTCGGCTTTGATGTTGCATTAAAAACTACAGCCATTGATAAAAAATATATTTTAGCTAAAAACTAAGCTTTTTATTTCAAAAATTCTTCTTCAGAAAGGAGAAAGTCTGCTAGACACAGAGATTACCTCAAAAAAAACCATAAATATTTTTGCCTATGTCCTTAATTTTTCTAAGCAATGATTCTGATGCAACTCACAAGATTAGAGATTATGACATCTTTGATAGAATACTTGAATATCTTAAGAGTAACTGGACTGCCTAGTAAAAACAGCAATATTCTTCTATTAGGAAGTGAGCTAAAATGATTGGGACTCTCTGAAATGTTGCAGTGAGAATATTATCTGGTGTCAACCTCAGGAAAAAGAGGTATGCCATCAGTCATGATTATGGGTAAAAATTCATTATTAATTAACCTAAATTACCTGGAAAACAAAGTAAGCTTAGCTATTTGCAGCAAATGTGTAGGGAGACTCACTCATGTCTTGAGTTGCTGAGGCTTTCAATGTCCTTGATCCATTTGCTTTGTCTCAGCCCACGACACCTGGCTATACATTTCTTATAGCTTCTACTCCTTACAATGCCTTTTAATAACTTACAAGATCCTGCAGAAAGGTACAACTATTTATGTGCCTGCAAACAGAGCAGGACCTATTTTTAAACGTGCCATTGGTAGTACACATGAACTCCTTAAGGTAATTTCCTGCACAATGAAGGTTCAGTAGGTGCATTACAAGCAATGAGGTGATCGCTAACAAGCCAAAGATGTACAACTCCACTAACACCTCCCCAGGCATTTTATTCCAGAAGGTCTGATGCTTCACAGACAGAAAAACAGCAAATCCACTCCTGAGTGTGTTTGTCTCAGGCAATGCTGAGTCTGTAGAAAACAGAATCATTGTCCCTTTACTACTTCCAGAGACATGAATGCTAAATTAAGCATGTGTTGTGCTTCAGTCCCTTTTATTTCTTAAGCAAGCTAAATACTGTATTAATTTCTGCAATTCTTCTCTTACAACATGGCCCCCTCCAGCCGCCTAACACAAAATATACTATTCCCTTTGGGTTCACTCAAGTTTGACAATATACCAAGGAGATGGTGCTCAGAACCAAACTAAGTATATATGCAGTTCAATTCCCTCATTGCTTCAATTGCCTTTTTGCCAGGATGGGATGATGATGCAGGAAGAGCAACAATTTTCCTCCATATATAATCCATTATAAATTCATGTCTATGGTATTTTTCCTATTGTCATACAGCCCTCAGTACTGCTGTGTTGCAGGCATTTTGTCTTTCTAACAAATATTTACGTTAAAATATTTTTTTTAAACCGTATAAAGTAAAACTCCCACAAGTGTGGATGTGACTTAGAAATTTTTCAAATTCAGCTTCTGTATCTATCCATATTTCCAAACTGTCTTGGTACTTTTATATTAATTACTGTCCCTACCGATATTCTGCAGACTTAGTGTTAAAAGCATAGCTGCATTAGCAGTATGTTACTTTCTCCAATAATTCTTCTCCCCATTTAAGGAGAGATTCTGAGATAAATTTCAGCTTAATGAAAAGATACCATTCATTTTAAGACAGAATTTCCTGTCTCTAGTAACATGCCAACCAGAGAACACCTAACACTTTTGCTCTCTTAAAATTGTGGCTGTTACAGCATTAATTGTATTCTGCTAACTAATTAGGATATCACCTTCACAGGTGCCAATGACTGTGTAATAAGACTAAAAAGGAAAATAAATCACAAACCACAGACACAACAAAAAGCTAAACAAACAAAAAACCACCATAAAAATTTCAGCAAAACCCAATTTGTCAATAATGTAACCTGGCTGTGCCACAGAACAATCTCCTCCACATCCCCTTGGCCTATATCAATTAAAAGTATTTTAAGTTATGAAAAATAAACAATTTCTTTACACTATTTGAAGCAGATTATTTCATCAGTTCTAAAACTTAATTACTGACGTTCTACACTATAGTTTGTGTGGGCACCTGATAAATATTCAATTAAGCAATGTTATTAAAACCCGAAATTACTTGTGAAGAACAGCAGTGCTGGGAAAGCATAGTGGCAGGGCATAGCACTCCTATGCAGCAAATATGTAATTTAGAATCCAGCACTTGACGTGCAGGTCAGACCACCTCACTGCATTAACAGCAGAGATGTGTGGAGACTACAGGTTACAACACCCACAAGCCAGATGCAGGTTGTGAAGGAAAGACAAGCAAGAAGACTGCAAAAGAAGAGTGGACAGAATGCATAATATCCACTAGGATCAAGAGGACTAATTTAGGCACATACCTAACAGCTTCCACAAGAAAACTGCTTCATGCATGTAACACTGACTATGGAATAAAACCCCCCCAAAACAACAACATCAACATAACTATCTAGCAAGCCATAAGTTTTAAGGCATTAAAGAAAAACCATAAGGAAGAACTGAGGTTATTCTAAGAGAAAAGTAAGAAAAAGCAATAAATAGGAACTTCCAGGTGAAAGTCTAAGTGAAAGTTTATTTTATTTTTGTTTCAGTGATTAAAAAGGTCACCTAAAAATTCTGACAGAATTAGAGATGATTATGCCTTCCCCTGTTAATTAAAAAGAGACCTTGTATCCTAGGTCTAATGAAAATGAAATTACACCTACTTTATATAAGATGGAAACATGCAGAGACAGTCAAACAAGTAAAATACCAAATATATCAACAGAGCAGAAATATTAAAAAAAGGAAAAAGAAAAAAACCTATTTCATATAAAACTACTTATAGTTAATTCATCGTAGCAACCAAGGGAACAAATGACAAATAATTCACTGAGAAACTATAGAAGTTAACTATATTCAACTGTTCTGTGGCATTTTTTTCTTTCCAAGAAATACAATAATGTAATAATTTATATCTAAGCAGTATAGAAAACTGAAGACAAAGCCATATGTTTAAATACACTTAAGCAATCACCAGAAATATTGATAACTTCTTCCAAACTGTAACATTCCTTCCAACAGAAACCAAATTTTTCTCACTGTTCACAAAGCATTGCAGTGATGTGTCCAAATAAGGGCGATCTTTGAATTTGCTGCTTTAGCCAACAAAGAAAAATAGTATGGTCTCAAAGTTGCAGCAAAAGTCAGAATGAAATAAGGTATTTGACCTGAAAAACAGCACTGAATTCTATCCACACTTACCTACAGAACTACTCTTACCAAAGGAAGGAAAAATAATAATAGTACCCATAAAAAAGAAATCACCTGCACAAGTTGGAATGAAAGGAAAAAAATTTTCAGATACTGACAGGAACCTAGAAAAATTACTAACACAGCAAAAAGCAAACAAATTTTAAAAGGGCTGGGATCTTTTATTCTCTGTACAAAGAATGAAGGATGCTTAGAAGGAGGTGTTAAATAAAAGATATGAAGAGTGTTTCTCCTCATGTTAAATAACTGTAGATTCCTCAGGTTTTGATGGATAACTGAAAAATAATGAAGATGGGGAATCATGACAGAATAAAGCACAGTGGCTTTTGAGTTGCGGTGTTCTCATTAGAGATAAAGGATGTTAAGTCAGGTAATTTAAAGTTCCTTGCTTATTTTCATTTCTGCTTAAACCTATTTAACATACACTCATGAGAACGAACGGAATAAGCCCACACTGTGAACAAATTCTTGTAGTACTTCAGAGAATCCTAAGCTGGGGAAGTATCTAGAGAACAAGCCTTATGAGAAGAGGATGAGGGAAGTGGGTTTCTTTAGACTGAAGAAAACGAGGCTCAAGAGGAATCTAGAGAGCTAGTATATCTTTTAAAAATTAAAAAAACAACAAAATCACATACTGCATCTTCATTCACAGAGCAGAAAAAAAGCTTCTTATTATAATATGATCTTCAGCTTCCAAGCTTACTCATTTGATTTATTCAATCAAAAGAAATTTCTTTCCACTCCTCCACAATAGATTACAAATACCAAAACTGGGCTCAGCCATTCAAAAAATGCAGTCCTGGTTAAACAACCTCTTTCACTTTTGACATTTTTTGACACTTCAGCATCAACAAAGCTGTTACACTGATCACTCTTAGAAACTTACTTGGAATTATCTGAATAGATTATAATGTATTTACTTAGGCATAAAATCCCCTAAACTTTCAAAATTAGGCTTTACTTACGAGACTTCTTCCTAGCCCTTTAAATAATGTTATATATTCATCTGTCTGTATAAAGAAAATGTACTGCAGTTTACCATGTCCGTCACTAACAAATCTAAGATTGAAACAAAAGCCCACTCTGCTGGAGTTGAGGAATGGTTTAACTTCATTTAAGAATGTGAGGCAATTCATTAAATTTCCATAAGTGCAAGTGAGATGCATAACACGCAGCCCCCAAAAATCAATGGAAAATGTTAGCCTTCAGCATTCAGGCTTTTGCAAATCTCATTCTTGTTGTAAAAGGAGAAAAATGCCATGCAATGTTATTAATCAAACAAGTCTGCTCACTTTGTCCAGTCTACTGGAATCCCTCACCCTCTGCTGCTACATCATAATACTTCTCAATTGAAACAATTTCATCACTTCATAAACTGCTTCACCAGACACATCCCTCCCCAAAAAGACCACCATGCAGTGAAAAATATCTTTTTCAACTGTGTCATACAGAGGATAGTTAAGCCTGACAAAACAAGAGAGAACACCTTTCTTTCAGATGCCACCATATTGCAGAAGCATCAAGATCAAAACCAGAAATTTTCTCAGAGGTTCATTCCTGGTGCAGTATTCCCCTCTCCTGTGCAATGCATAGAAGAATTAAATAATGGGAAAAACCATACAGGAGGGAACTATCAGCCACAGTAACCAGACAGGGAAGAGGCCATCACTCAAGCTGTTCATTTCCCTCGCTGGGTTGTCACCATTTCCTGCACATATCTGTTGACAGGTCAACTCACCAGGTGTTTAGAAAAGTCACCACCAAAAATAGTGCTGGGTGTCATTCCATTCCTCCTGAACTCACATTCAGAGACGACTTTAGTTTGCTTATAACAAAATAAGACTATTGTCTATCCCATTTCTAGTCACTTCCTATCTCAGCCTGTTCTGCATAAGGCTTGATTTATGTTCTTGCACTTCACACTTCCACCCTGGGAAAGAACATAACTTGTCAAATACTTCTTGATAATTAGCATGATGTAATCTTTCTGAATGCATTAGTCACCTTGGAATTGCTGAAAAAAAAAAAATTAAAAATCTGTAAAAGATCCAAGTTGTGGAGCAGCATGCACCTGAAAGATCCAGGCTGTCCCTAGTTTGAGGTCACTCACCTCCCAGTGTGATTATTACAGGTCACTCAAGAAGACATGTAAAGGTCCAAAACTATCCTGCAGGACACGTGAAAAGAGAATAGCATTCCTCTTTGAGTCATTTTCTAATAAACTTCTACAGCAAATCCAAACACCCCATCTCATATTTATAGATGTTATAAACAGGAAAGTTCTCTCAATTACCTTTTTCTGTTAAAGAAAAGAAAAACATTTATGCAACCAATACAGATGTCTTTTTTCCAGCAAAACCAGGAGAGCCCAAATGCTTTGTCTGACTCCATGTGCAAGTTCCCATTAAACAATGAACCCCACACAATCCCTCTTTCCCAGCCATGTCACAATGTATGTCTTAGACAGGCTTGCAGGGCTGCAGCCTACCCATGTCAGACAAGAAACACACCAAGCCTTGGCATTACAATCAGCGGGTATAACTTAATAATATTTATATTATGGCAACATTCAGAATCCAGCTAAAGTGGGACCATTAGAATCAGTAACAGAATTATTATTTAGAGCACTTTTCCCCAATAGTACAAAATAAACAGGATCAAATGAGGGTATAACAAGAGGACAAACAGAACTGGTCTGGGGTGGAAACATGGTGGCAAAATCACAAAATATACCTAATGCCTGGAAAAGCTGGGAGCAATATTCAAAACTAATACCTGTTATCAGGTTACAGGTCTTTCTGGATACCATGTAGGCAAAACTTCCAAGAAGTGCTTCCAGTATGTGAAAAAAAAAACCATAGCATGAGAGACAGGGTTTAGGTATAACACGCTAAATACATTGGAAAACATGACAATAACTGAAAAATCTGAACTCCATTAAAGACAAACTTTCACAAGAATGATACTGTGAAACAGAGTAAGTGAATTTTTACTTACACTTTACATTCAAGGACCTTTTGCATTTTTCAATAGTTTAACTATGTGACCAGCTTGCTTTTTACTTAATAGGGACGAATGCCACTGTAACTGAACTGTATTTACACTTTTGTAGAGGCCTCCTGGTTGCAGAAAAAAATGCACATAATTTATTTTGAGAAACAGATGAAGAAGAAAATAAATCTATCTTCTGATGATACTTTTGAAAATTAAAAATTACTTTTTTCATCTTGCTGGCCTTCACCAAAACTATGTGCAATGTCTAGGCAACAGTGCAGCTAGTTTTTATACTTTTAAGACACAGAAATATTTTAGGTTATACTCCTTTATCTGGTTCACCTGCTTGTGTTCCCATTTCAGACTAGTTTGTTTCCTAAGACACATGGCATAAGGGGGAATGACATCATGTTCTGATATTTTTTCACTGTTACTTTGATAGCTAGGTTTTTTTTACTGCTTAGCAAAACATGATTTCATGATCAGACTGCTGTTATCTTTAAATTCTGTTCTACCTTGTCAGGTATTTGAGGATTCTGAAGTAAATTAGTGACAATCAAATCAGTAAAGTCCACTGCTATTTTCATGGCCACATTATTCCACATAATTTATCATAACTGGCACAATATATTCTATTTAGCAGCTTAAATGTACCTAGGCAAGCTGTTAGATTATTTTAAGATGCTATCTGAACCTGTAAGACACCACCTGCCAAAACATTCAAAACCTGAATTTAAATATGTGAACTCCTATTTTTACCAGCTAACTCTAAGGGATCAGGGAATAAAAAAAATAAATTAAAAAAACCCACAAAAAACTAACAGCGACTTTCTGGACAGATTCTCTTATATAACCTTCTCAGACCTCCTTAACCTTGCTTTCTCTTGAAAGCTAAGTAACAATTAGATGGAACTTAACTCAGAGCAACCATGGCAATTCCTGTTTTTCTATCTTCAAGTAACAGGAGTTACTGGAAAAAAAATGTTCTAAGAGCTAATGGGCTATATCCAGGTGTTAGAAAGTTTAAATTAAAAGGACTGTACCAACCCAGAATAAACACATCTGATTTGGGGCCTGGCAATGTATTTGTGGTGTTTTCTGGTTACAGTACCCTGTCTGTGGATCCTAAACCTTACTGAATAAGAAGCCATTTAAAAAATTCAAACTTTCCCATTATAACTGTATTGTCATATTATTTCAAATTATACTTTTATCCATCACCTGCTCAACATTATGCATCACAGAAAACAGAAAAAAATTCCAGTATTTTGAAATAAATTTTCAACGCACATTACAATTTCTAAATTTTAAAAAAAAAATCTGCCTCTGAATTCCACTGAGCACCTAAAACAGGGATCTCAGTACACTGTGGGTGCTTACAGACCTCTTAGCAGAACAGCTTAGTCATACGAAAATGGCACAAATTTCTTTCTTAAATGCCTTCCCTCTGTTTTTCCCTAAAGAGATTAGCCTTGTTTCTTCTGACCAGGAAAAAAGCATAGTACATAGACTTTCTTTCAAACTCCCTTACTAATTCTTCCATTTCTCTATGAACACCACTCAAGGAGAGTTCTATGCAGGTTGAAATAACTGGTTGTCAAACTACAATATTCATTGCTCCAACTATAGAAAAGGCTTAATTAAGACTTTTGCAAAATGCCTTAGATGAACAAATCCATAGCTGGGATAGAGACAATAATTTCAGTGCAAAACTAATGGGCTTTATACAAGCGAACAAATTAAATTATTAGACAGGGAGGGGGGGGGAATTGCAAGAACAATCAGTCAACATAAAGAAACTGTCCAAGCATGTCAGTGGGGATCACTACATAATGTTCTCTTGTGGCAGTTTTTATTATAAAACATAGCTGTTTCTGTTCGGGGACACATATTTCACCAAGGTAACACTAAAAGCCCAACAGCACTGGCTTGTAACACTGCATGCACATGCATTTGGTTTGCATGTGTGTGAATCATATTTATATTGAAATCAATAGAATGCACAGAGCACTCTAACATCAGGATTAAAATCTTGATTTGGATATCTGGAATATTGCATATGAACAGGATCAGTCAACAAGCAAAGAAGGGAGAGAGAACTGTGGATGTCAGTGTTACTTTGCCAAGAACAATTTACCTGGGCCGAAAGGGTATCTTTCTCAGACAACTTCCCAGTACAAACCACTTCTAGAGCACAGACCACATCAACATGGTACTCCATTCCCTGTATTCCTGTTTTCTTGGACTGATACAAGTCTAAACAATGTCTGTAGAAAATAACAGTTAGACCCTGCTGCTTGTTCTAAGATCACCCAATTGTACCTCATTTTCCCCAGAATCTACTTTCCATGGAAGATGTCTTTCTTCTCTGTCCCTTATCAGGAACAGTTGAGTTTGCTGGCCAACAACTTTCTAAGTCAGGAAATAATACTAGGTGAGAAAAAGCATAACCAAGATCAGACCACTTTTTTTTTTTTTCTTTTTTTACCATTCTCTTGAAGTATTTATACAGCTTAATGCAAAGCTAATTTTTTACTGATATTAGATTGTGTGGGTTTTTTCATTTGGTTATTTCAGATTAAGTTGCTTTTTTTCATTCTGCCTACATGCAAAACAAAAGAGTACAATTGCAACATAGCCCTGCTAGTACTCACCTTTTAACAAAGCTTGTTTGGGGTACAATCAGTTCATGTGTTAATGTCTGAGCTCATCATGTATTTAAATAAGAGTATAACAAATGTATGAAGATACCAGCAACCTTGACACTTCTGAGATTTTCAACAGAAGAGAAGCCTAGTTTTCTTCCAGTTCTAGCTCTTCAGACCTGTTTGAAAGTTTCATGACCTCTCCTATGCCTTTGCTGTTCTTCACTGTTTTTCTTATCCTATTTATTTCCTTACAAGATTTCACAGACCTAACATCAGATGCAAATTCGGCTGCCCGCAACTCAATGCTCCATATGGCATCTCACCCACGTACTCTTACACTTCCATAAAAATCTCTTTCACTTTGTGTTTTATTTTGCTTTGAATCCTTCACTTAG
The DNA here is from genome assembly GCA_013401135.1 of Cettia cetti. Lineage (NCBI taxonomy): Eukaryota > Metazoa > Chordata > Aves > Passeriformes > Sylviidae > Cettia > Cettia cetti. The sequence continues at coordinate 16,911 of VZUI01060324.1, read as the reverse complement.
TGAATTGATTCAGCGTGTTTTCCTTAGATTTCCATATTTTATCCCTGTTGCTCTGTTACTGCCAAAATTGTTTTTGTTAACTGCCATATATATGCATATGGATAGCCCAGCACATCATGACTATCAAAACCAGAACTCAGGTGAGTTATGTGACATTTTCTGTGTGAACTGACATTTCTCATTTCACCTGCAGGAGCTGTGAGGGGAAGGTCAGACAGTTTGTCCAGCTCTTCAGAAAACACTGGCTTAAAGGAGGCAGAGAGCTTCAATACAATTTACTAACAGTTCATTCTTAGAGATGACTGGCTACACACAAACAGAATGGGAAATATATTCCTCTGCAGGACAGATACTACTTGGGAAATATATTCCTCTGCAGGAAAGACACTACTTTACATTCATAATATTTGTAATGGTGCCCAGGGGTTGTACAGATCCTATCATAAAGCAGCCTCAAACACCTCTATTTAGAAACCTATGTTCACTCATTTTAAATGTTAAAATTAATTGGTATAACTCATTATTTACCAGCCTCCCCCTTTGCCATTTTTCCCCAACTGCTCTGAGAGTTGCCTTTCTAGCACTGGTCACCTTACTTCTTTGGGTTTCCCACAGAAAATTCAGAACATATTAGCAGGGGGGTTTTTTAGCACATCAGTGTCCAGAATGTTGTTAGAGTTTCTGAATTTCGTTTTCATTTAGGTCTGGTCTTTATCTATGACCAGTACTGCAGCTGGAAGTGCAGGCAGCTGTTAGAAAATGAAAGAGATCTCACTGTTACAGATAAGAAACCTAAACAGGAGAGGGAAAAAAAAATCATCAGTAGCTGACAGAAAAGACAATTGAAGTGGTAAATGGGGTAGAGAGTGCAGAAAGGAAGAAGCTGAGGACTCTGAGTAAGAGAGTGACCTGCCTGGAGAACAGAAAACAACATTTCAGCTTCCCAGAGGACAGCTCCTCCCAGCAGGTAAGATTAATTTCTCTCCCTCTCCCCACACTCCCTTTATTCAAATTGCAGCTAATCACTTGCAAATAAAGTGTGGTTAACAGTGGCTACTTAAAGATGACAGTCCCTTAAGTGATGTTTATATAGAACAAGAAGGGTTGTGTTCTACATAAGAGACTATAAATCTTGTACAGTCTACAAGTCTATAAGACATGTGTGTAACAAAATCTCTTTCCAAAACCCTGACCCAGAGTTAAATCTGGACACGTAAGAAAACCCCAAACAAACAAAAAACCTCAAAACAAAACAAACAAAAAAGCAGCCAACCCAACAAGACAAAAACACCAGGAAAAGGTAGCTACATTTTCTTGTCACATGCTGCATTTGGGATCGAGGGCATTTGAGCTAGAACTCCATTTCAGAGAAATCTGAAAATTGAATGCTGTTTTCCTCAAAGCCTACAACTGATAATTGCCTTTACTTGTGTTTTCCAGGCGACTTATTTTAAGCTGCGTTCTACAAGCTTGTACTGCTTAATTAGTACTTTAGTTCATTAAGGTCAACAGAGAACCAACTTTAATAAAATGAATGGTGTATTGGTTTGAAGAGGATTTTATGGTTAAGGAAAGGGCGCTTCTTGCAAACAAGGTATCAAAGACTTAAGTTCTCAACATGTTGCAACAATGCCTAATTGCTCACTCAGATTTATTGCCTGAAGAAATACATTTTTCTGAAATCAAACATCCATCAAAACACTAATTTATACAGGTTTTAAATTGTATTAAATAACCACAAAGAAACCCTGTCACAAGAATTTTTCCATATAGACAGACCTTTGTGTCAAACTAAATTGCTCAGCACATGCAAATTACTTTGGATTGTATTACATTCTGAAAAAATGACAAGATCAGACTGTTGAAAAAAATTAAAGCATAGATCGGTGATTAGGTTGAAAAGGACAAAATGACTAAGAGAACTCAAGTATTTGACAGTGCATGGAATTATTTTTGTTTGCACCAAAAAAAATTTGGTCAATTCACACAAAAATTGACTTAGAATTTATATATGAGAGCTAAGATGCAATCTTCTAGATAGTCAGACTTAGCACAGACAAATAAAAATTGTATTTTATGATGTGAGAATATTAAATTAGTATTTTCAAAAAAATTTGACATTCACTGTTGGGTAAAACCAACTGCCTGGGGCAATACAAATAATTAACATTCTCAAAACTAACATGTACAAACAAATAATTTTAGCCACAAAGCTTCTGCACAGCTTAAGTTACTCATAAGTAATTTTGCAGGCTTGAAACTTACATATCAAACAGTTGCAGTGACATTTCCTTGGAACTCAGTAACTCCAATGAAATACAGCTTCCTCATTATTTAACTGAATAAACCCACGAAAGAACTAGTTTTCAATTGCAAAGCAGATGCATGATGCTGTAATTAGGCCCATGGGTGTTTTCAGCTATTATTTTGGTTACTGGATAAGGTCCTTAATATTTTAATGGTGCAACATTAACATAAAAAAATTATGAGTGATGAAGCGTAGGCAAAAATGGAACAAATTCAGCTGGACAGGACCTACCATGATCATCTCATCCAACTGCCAGCTTCAGGGATGACTCAAAGTTAATACATATTATTATGGGTTTTGTCCAAATGTCTTCAATGTTGACATACCTGAAATGTTACCCTATCATAACTACTATAATGTTTAAACTTCATTAATTAGTTAGTCCCAAAAGCTTATAAATGCAAAATTATTTGAGCATTATTATTTGTATTATGTAATGGTCGAGAATTGCTCTAATTTTAACACTAAAAAAAAAATCTAATGAAATCATCTTTATGAGATGACAATAATTCAGCCTATTGGGAAACAGGAAACTCAACAGCAACAAAAAACTCCAAGAAAATCAGACTTGCAAAGTTGGTTATTGAAATCCTTCAGTGAAATTCATCAGCTCCAACACTGAGCTGAGATTTATATAACCACTTATCTTTCAGTAAAATCAGCTTCTGTTACACAAAGCAGATTACACTGCAACTATTTTAACCTTGAACTAACTGAGAGCTATACATTTAAAGTAGAAGAAGCCTTTTTGCAAGGTGCTGATTTTTTTATACCTTCCAATTATTCTACAATGCAAGTAATTCAGCTAGAGCAGTTATTATACAGGGTGTTTTATGCCTCTTGATCTCTTATCTCTCTGGTACAATTCCTACAACTGGACACGCAACTTTGCATAGGTTCTACAAACCTCCCTCCAAAACAGTGTTTCAAGGTCCTAATTGCATCAACATTTGAGATTGTTTTACCTCTTGCTGCTTTGAACTGCTTCAGAGAGAAAGGCAGCTTCATTGCTCCCGTAGTGCTGCTCTTATCTAGCATAAATAAGGATCATTTTCTTACAGATAATTGGAGGAACAAAAATAACAACTGTCTAATTGCCTTCTGCATGGAAAAAAGTGAAGGAAACAAGAATTCACTAGACATTCAGTAGGGGAATGCTCTTGGCTGGAAGGGAATTTTCTATACATGTTTACAACAATAGATAGCTGCAACACAAATGCTCTCAGTTGGAAGCTGGGACCAGATCCAGTCACTCTGCACTTCCACTTGAAAAGTGCAGAACAAGTTTTAATAGCAAAAGAAACTCTAGCCTTGCCATACAGTATATTTTGATTGTAAAAATAATTTGGTGAGCATGCTCTGGGATTCTCTGGAGGTTTAAGAGTGTCCAAGCTGGCAAAACTGCACAGCTTTCACAAACCTATTACAGAGTCAGACCAGAACCCTCAATTTCTTTCAGGACTGCAGTATTCCTTCATGCCATTAATTACCTCATTTTAGTTAGGTAAAATTCCTCATAGATTCTATCAGTTTTACAAACATGAAGATGGAACAATTCTGGCCTTTGAAAATAAAGAGATAAGTGGTTAATGCACTAACTCAAACAGCTTCATTTGATAGATTTTAAACTTTACCAGGGAGTTTCTCCATCACAGGTATGGCTTCGTGGTGGGATAATTTAACAAAAACAGCAACAAAACCAAAAACCTAAGCTGGATGTACAACATTCTGTTATGTCTAGCACTTCTAACTTCTCCAAGAGCACTCTAATTCCATCCCAATGCACAGTATGCTTTGTTTACATTTGCAAGGAGATCCGGGTTATATGTTCTTATTCCTTACCTGACTGAGCCAGGGCTGACAAAAATTAACTGGCTCCCCAACTGCTGCTTATACAAATGATGAAATAGAATGCCTTTCTTTTACTGTTTTAAAAGGCTTCTGCTTTTTCCCATTCAGTGACACCCACTCTAGTACAGGCAGATTGTTTGTCTACATCTGAAATGGAAAGACATGAACAATGTTTTATTATTTAGTAAAAATATGAGTCTGAGCCTAGGGCAATTCAAAATTTTCTATTGGTAACAGACCTGCTTGAGAAGTTTTTTTTCCTACACTGGTGCTTCTATACCATGCCCCGTTAGAAGTCTCAATCCTTTAATCCTACCCTAAAGCTGTAAACAATTGTATATATGCTCATTCTCCTTTCAGCACCTGGGCTCTGATAGTCAGTTTTCTAGGCAATGGGAAGAAAGAATGGACTCTTCTCAATTCCTGTGGATGATTTTTACTCATGTTGGGACCAGCTATGAAGTACTAACTAAACACAAAGTTTAAAGAAATTTAAAATTGCACATCTATTAAAAGAAATAATTATTCTATAATTTAAATTGAGCTCCTCAGTAGTGCTCAGGAACATATAATAAAGACCATGTATGGGTAGGTGTAATTGGATGCAGTTGCCTTAGGAACAAATGTTCAGCATACAAAGCCTGCTTAAAAGGCAAACTCAAAGACTTAAGCCTGGTAGCTGAAACCTGGCTCGACTGAAGTTACTGAGAGTAACATGGGCTTGGCTGGAATCAGGGATTCACCCCTAACTCTCTCATTATTATCAGAGCAGAACTAAATAATATATTTAAAAGTGCTGTACTGATGCTGAGATACATTCCCCTGTTTTCCTTGTTCAGAAAGCTCATCACAAAACAAAAACTACCTAGAGAGTCATAAGAAAGTTTAGGCTTATACTCTTAAGATTCTAGTTTCAAAACCACTTCCAGTGTATTTTCATTATATAGATATGAGATATTGTGCCTTTAGAGAAATGTTATTGTAGGGTGTAAAAGAATTTGACATGCAGAGATAAAACACTCCAGTATATGAGTATAATTTTAAAGTAATATCAATAGAGAAGATTCCTATAAAGATGCTATGCAAAAATCTTTTCATTTTGTAGAAATATATACAGAATGCCTAATACTGTTTCCCAGAATGATTTCCAGTGAGATGCAGTTTTTACTATGCACATAACAGCCACAGAAGGCACAAAGTATTGTTCCCAGTACAAGATGTGTTTCTTGTCAGGCATTTCTCTACAAAGAAATTACTCATCCGTGCCTCTATGATTTACTCCCATTTTTGCTTCCCTTTTGAGAAATATTATAAAACACAAAACCACTTCTCACCCTGGGCGAAGTCAGAACACATATACAACCCTCTACCTCTTGAAACCACTATTTGCAAAATACAAGGAATTCCCTACAGATATTAAACTACAAATTACTAAGCTGTAAAGTTTGAAAGCAAGTTGTCTTTGAAACAAGAAAAGCAAATACAGAAGCTTTTTATTAAATAAATTGTTTATCAAATAATACTTCCCAAAGACTGTGAAGTAATTTTATGAACTGGAACCAGAGATCAAATTCCACACTGCACCCACTAAGAGGATCTTCCTAAGTCTTACAAGCCAACAACCATGGGAACACAGTCATTTAAGGTGTCTTTGTGCATTCTTCATATATTCTCCCAAGATAACACGGCAAGTTGGAGAAGCCAGCCAGGAGTCAGATATCTTCCTGAAATCCCTGAAGCCATGCACACAGTAGCTCTACTCCTTCATGTTAACCTAGTTTTCATTCCTACTCATGTAATTTCCCAGACTGATAAAGAGGACTCTACTTCCCATATATTGAAAGAAAGTTCACGTGGCTGCATGTAGGAGTCCCACAATATACCTACAATAATAATTGAATGTGGGCTTATGTTCATTTCCAAGTCAAGACCCATCTGTCATTCCCACGTCTATCAAAAAAAAACTTAAATCACTTTTGAACTCCTGAATGCATCAGAATTCACCTTGTCTGGGCATAATCTCTGGCTTGCATGAAACCCAAGCTCCCAAATTCAGGCCCATGGAATACACTTGCAATGTACGTAAGAAATAGCTGAAAAATAAGTCCTGAACAACAGAGGCCTCTAGTCACAACATATGATGTGGAAGTGTCAGGAAGCCACATCTGCAAAAAGAATAGACTTTTCTGCTCTTTTCTCACTCCTCTTGCTCAACTTGAAAGTAATCAAATCTCCTAACTTAATTAAAGACGTTTTCCATGGCTCCACTGGCTTTAAGGAGTCTGTTTCTTGACTGCCTTTTGAGATAACCTTTACATTATTTTGTAATTTTTTCTCTTTAACTAGGCTCTGGTAATCAAACCCAAACATATTTATTTACATTATAAATGCCTTGTTTCTGAAGCAAAGAAAGACCTGCAACTGAGAAGTTACCAAGCCAGTAGAACACTAAATGCTATGCAGCAAAAAACCATTTCAGCAGAAGTACAAAGAACAATGGCTTCCATCATTAATTTCTGTTCCATGGAAAGTGCTAACCAAAAGCACAAGCAGTAGCTAGCATCTAAGCTGAAAAAGTAAACATGATTACCATCTTCACTTGTTCAAAATAAATGGCTGCATGTTAATTAAATCAGTCTTAAAGTTTCCAAAAAACATTGGATAAAGTGAGCAGGACATACAACAGAATCAAAAAGACATGAAGTCTTATTTCCTGTTTCACAGTGCAAACACTGCATCATTGATATTAATCCTGGCACTGCATATTTCAAATTTCATATTTCATATTTCAAAGGGCAAAAATTTGCAAACAGATAATCCCTACTGAACACCCAATGAATCAGATTGTCTGGAAAGTAGTTACTGTCAGAAAAAGGAAAGTTTTCCAGGATTTCAGGACAGGACCATGAATACACCATCACCATCCTCAGACAATCTCATCAACCCTGAATGTGCAGGTACTTGCTTTGCTTCCCACCTGAGCACAAACCTGCGCTCTATTCATACAACTCCACAGACCTGGCAAAGCCAAAGCAAGATATCCTGGATGAGGGAGAGCCCCCAGGCTGCCACAGGGCTACAAGCAGCACAACAGCGAGCTTAAGGGTGGAATGACTTTGCCTGCTCCACTTGGACAGTGGACAAGCATGCCAATTTCCACACTACTTTGGTAACTTAGCAGGTGTGAAGAGATAGCAAGGAAAAGCACCAAATTTGTGGTATTTCTGATGTAAGAGTCAAGAAAAAAAACCCCTTTGTGTTTTGGATCAGCTCTGAAACAATATTTATATTGCAATATAATCAATAGCATTGATAAGACTCTGCACTGTGTTCAAAAAAGAAAATCTGGTTTCTTCCCTTAGACATGTAAGGCACTTTTCATTAATTATTTGACAGAGGCCAGTTACACCAAAGCATAAAGAAAATTGATTGCAAGATTAAGGCCTTGTTATTTCACAAGAAGCCAGTTACATTCCCTTATCCTGGTGATGCTCAAACATTCAAATTTCCTTGCCTCAGATGACTGGCTTGCTGAGTTAATATATCCTATCAGCTATGTGGTATCACTGTTATTTTTCTAAATCTGAGGCAGCCCAAATTCCAGCACTTCTGGAAGAGCTTTTCTCAGAAAACAACCCAACTCCTATATTGGCCAGATCTTCTCACAGAAACAAAATGACAGGAAACAACATAAGGCACATTTGGTAAAAAAAATGAACCTTATTAGGGCCTCAAGTTCCAGAGAAAAATAGAGATGTCTGAAACCATTCAGATGCATTTTTTCATAAGGGGAGCTGACTGAGTGGAGAACAAGCTTCTCAAATTCTGAAGAAAATTAAATCAGGGATATCTCCGCTGCATCCCTTCTGTCTAGGAATACTTCATGAAGTGGTTCATAAAGAAAATATTTCTCTGTGGTCTTCCACAAAATCACAGCACTTTTTTTTTTTCTTCCAAGGTTGTACTGAGGGATGAAAGACTATATGCCTAGTGAAGACAAACAGGGAATCATAAATACTCAGAGAAGTGTTTTCTACAATAAGATGTACCACATAAAGGCAAGCTATTGCCTAGGTAGGAACCATGAACTGCAGATAAATTTCTATGAACATAAGTGCTCATTTTATACTGTTCTCAGAGTAGTCATCATTCACAAGCAACAGCAAAAAGTCCGTAGTTTCAGCTTCCCAAACAGCAAGAGGGACAGAACTACACCCACGTGTTCCACAGGACAGTGCTTGCCAAAAAGTGACCTTAACATAACTTTTCTATAGAATCTTAGAACAATATGGGTTGGAAGGGGCCTTAAGGATCACCTGATTCCAGCTCCCTGCCATTGGCAGGTGATAGCTGCCACTATTCCTGGTTGCCGTCTTTTTCTCTCGAGGCTTATTTTATCTCAAGTAAATGGCAGAAATTATCAGCAATTTACACAAGGAATATAAAACAAACACCTCATTACAGGGAAGAGAGACTATGGCGTGAAAATTCACCTTCTCACCTTGAACACAGTCCTGACATGAGCTAGAATCTAGCAAAATTAGCTGTTAAGCTAATGAGCATTGCTGGTTGTTGTCCTTTTGTGGCTTTGTGTTTCAGTAACGCTCCAGTAACACAACAATATCTGATATCCCTGTAGGAAAACACAGGCTTTGCAGTCAGATTTCAATATTATTATCTTGTGCAATTAATTGCTTTTGTTAAAGAAATCATTATTTAAAGATGCAAAAATCCATCACACAGTGCACTCCAGAACTATTACAGAAATTTACCCTGAGAAAGGGTCTGCAATAAAAATAGTTCCAAAAATAAATAAGTATTCATTGATAATTCTTGATAGTTTTCAAATTATTTTTATAAAAATTAACATGGTCCCTCATTATTCCACATCAATTCAGAGTAGTATGTGTTTTTAGCAACAACCCATTATTCTTTATTAGTGAACATGTTCATATTTCTGTTAAAAAAAAAAGGAAATAAGTGCAGTTTTCCAGTGGAAGGATTCTCAAATGCCAGGTAACACTCTTCAAAACTGTTAACATGGGTTCTTACATTGCAAAGATGTACAGCTAAGTTTAGCAGTAGGTTTTCATGGTGGAGACTTCAGTGGTATATTCTAACACAGCAGCACTCAATAACATTCATTAAGGGTATAAAATGAATGCTGGAAATCAACAGACTTTTAATTGCTGTCCCATGAACTGTTTTGCATAAGTGGCTGAAGATGACATGTCATTAAATCCGCACTGAAAAATACTGAAAGCAATGAATTAATTTGTTTAAACAGCAAACAAACAAACAAACAAACAAGATGGCCCATTTTGCAGGTGGAAATTTTTAGTTTCTTCACTATGAGAACTAGATACAAATCACAAAATATTTATTCATCTGCCTAGTTAAAAGTGGTGGTTACTTAACACAACACAATTAAAATTTTGAGTAAACAAGTTACTAAATATTCATTAAGGATTTACTAAATATTTATTAAACTATCAAAAATGTTTAGCAAACCAGTTTAAATGAGAATTTGCTTGGCTTGCCAGCAAGTTTGTGATGAAGCTCTATAGTGTAACAGGAACCAGTTTTCTATTTAATACTGGCCAAAAAAGTCTTACCAATTTTCAAGAGCCTAAGAACCCCCATGTTTCTTCTCTATTGGAATTGTCTTGAAAAAGAAGATTCTGAAAGGCTTTTTTTTAAAATATTCACCTGGCATCTTTGCAGCTGCTCAGTATTCAGTACCTGTACTGCTCAGGCCTGCCACAGGTGGCCAGATTGTGCTCTTTCTCAGCTGCAAGACCACCCAGAGAGCTAAAACCCAGGAGAGGCAATGGGTTCCCTCTCAAAAGAGAAACACATCCCTTAGCATGTGGGTTACAAAAAGACTTCTGATTAGGTCTCTGAAACACTTAAAGAGACTGTTTCTGGGGACAGCTCTTCTCAGTCACAGCGACTACTTGGTAACGAGGACATTGCCTAAGAAGTTTTTGTGTGAGCTGTCATGTGGACATAAGTCAGGAATATCCCTGGTTCATGCATCACCACATGTAGGTTTAGCTTGCAGCAGATAACTGCAACTGACATTTGAAAAAACAACGCTACAGTACTTTTAAATCTGCAATGCAATTCCTCACTTTCTTTCGCCTGCAGGTGTTCCCCTGCTCTCTTAGGTTTTCTTGGTAGCATAAAAATTACTGATGTTAGTACTGACAATGAAGAGTTGAAGAGCATCAATTAAAAAGTAAATCAGGCCTCAGACACCATAAGCCTATTAAATATATATATATATATATATATATATATATATATATAGAGAGAGAGAGAGAGAGAGAGAGAGAGTACATGTTTTTATTCATCTTCTAAGCTTCAGTGCTGACCTACATATTGGGTGTTGTAGAAGGGCTGTTGACCTATAGATTGACCCTGGGAAAAGAAACTTGGATAGCTGCACCAAGCAAGACACCTAGAGGTTACTCCATGTTTCCACCAAAGCAAGATTCTCACATAATCATTTGACCTCAGAAACAGCAATATGAATGATACCACCAAGTCTTGCATTAGTTATAAACTTATTACATTCACTATTTATGCACTGGAAAGCAAGCAATCAGTTTAAATTAATTGCTTACAGTTGGCCTAAAAATGGCTTTCCCCAGAGAAAATTATAGTCTTCAACTTATGTCTTTGAACTTCTGGAGCACATCACCTCAAAAAGTAAGTTAAATTCTCCCTCAGATGCAAATACATGAAAATGGTATTTGCACAAATTTCTCTTGATTCATATCCTCACTGGATTTGCTTTTAGCAGCTGTGAAATCTCAGCATTTGGTGGCACATGAAAAGAAAATCACAAGGAGGAACACTGGGGATCAGCTGGGAACACTGGTCTTTAGCTATATAACTGATACTCTAATATTTATAAGAGTACAGTACTCATACATTTTATTAGCTAAAACCAACACTAAGCTCTTACCTTGAAAGACTATCAAAGTCTATAACTGGGAACAGCCTGCCCAGAGGAGTTAGGAGTACCACATCTCTGGAAGTGTTCAAGGCCAACCTGGACAAGCCAGCTGGTCCAGTGAAAGTGTCCCTGCCTACTGCAAGGGGGAGTTGAAACTGGATTACTTTTAAGATTACTTTTTTAATCATCCTATGGTATAATTATGTGATTGGCATAATCAGACAATTATGCTTTCTGAGCAATCTTCAGGCTATTTAGCCAATGTGTTCCAGTATGTTATTGATATTAGTGTCAGCACCTAAATTCCACATCCAGGTCAAGACCTAATGTGCTACACACTGGACGAGTACTATATTGAAATTTTGTGCATTAAAATTATATGGTTTATTTTGTTATTCCTGAAATAACTATGAAGAAACATTAAAAACATGAAAATTAACATTTAAAGTAGGAGGGAGAAGCAAAGTCAGAGAACTTCATTTACTGGTCATACTCTTTCCCTTTCACTTGAACATCATGTCTTTTAAAAGTTATCAGTGGGACAACCTAGAATCATTCACAAGGTCGAAGTCTCAGGGAAATGTATGTTCCCAAGCCATCCACAGACAGCAGTCAATTCCTAATAAACAGAACTAAGTGGAGTTAAAAGTACATACCATTCTCTTAATTTTCTTTCTGCAGGTAGGGAAACCTCTGTAAACACACAAAGAATATAAGTGAATAAAAGAGGGAGGCCAAGGCCCATATAATCCTGATTCGTCCACATCAAGTCTGTATTATGAACACATGCTAAGGATATACAAAAGTCCCTGCTTTAAAAGAAAGACCCTAATCTTAAACAAGGAGTAGAAGCAGGTGATCTGTAGGAAGAAGATTGCAAAATAGGGATAGCTGGCTCAAGCCCACATGAATGTATTTAAAATACTAATCACATAATGACACACTGTGATACTGAATCCCCAGAAAATAGACCTAGTAACAGAAAAATGGATGTTTGGCAAAGGTGAGAGCTGTGAACATTTCCTGTGGAAACAAGCACCCTGCCAATTGCTACAATCATTAAAATAGACAAGTCTTCCATACTGACCAGGAGGACAGTCCAAGAGTTTTGTGACACCTGTATTTCTCAAGTGCAAAAAAGCTCTTAGGGAACTATACTTTGAAAAATATTTAGAAAACTAATTCCAACTGACAATGCTGTGAAATGGAAACTTAAAATATGGCTGTTTACCTCCAAACTTGACTCTGCTCTTTAACTGAAGTCCCAGGTTTCCAGAGGCAGAAATCATGAGAATTCATATAACCTTCATGGAAGAGAATGGCAGTGCTAATACAGCTCTAACAACAGCTTCATCTCCATACAACAGGAAGACTGTTGATGGGATCTGCAAATCTGATGGCATTGTTTTGGGGGCTTTTTTCTTAAAGTCTTTGATCCCTATGTTCTAACTAAAAGAAAATTGAAAGTCAATATACCTCTTACTGATAATGAGAGTTTCACAAATGTTGAGCTTTGTTACATTTGTAGCTGCATAAGAGTATGATTCTGCAATCTGACTGCATCTTCTCTGTTTCTTCCCCTCTGCCTTTATATTTGAAAAATCAAATCACATTCTGCAAAATATTCCCCACGGGACACATATGAATATTTGATTTAGACTGGAGAGCAGTTAATCACATAATGAGATACCCTGGAAATCAAAGAATTCAGAAAAAGAAGAGCTACCACATTAGATCAGGGAACACTCCTCTTTCTAAAGGCTGGCAGATGCTATGGAGGGAAGCATAAGAAACCCTCAAGAAAAGTTTCCTCACAGCCTAAGGAGGGGGTAATTCAAATTCTGGATAATGAAGTTTAATATTCTCTCCAGTATGTTTCCCATTTTATCACAATTCTAGATCTTGTCTCTGCTATTACAATCCCTTGAAATCTTCATCTCAATAAATTACATGTTTTCTTCAACATTATTTCTTTTTCTATCAGTCTTTTATTGATGGCTTTTCAGCTTCTTTGCCTGTCTGCCTTTTTTCTCTTACAATACAGTAAGTAGAAAAACTCCCTATCTGCCTAAGCAACATGTGCCAGTACTTTCCAATACTTTTGTTTCAATCTCTTTAAGATAAACAGCAAAAACTCTTGAGGCTCTTTACAGATTGCCTGCACTCTTTCTCTTTGCTCATCTCAGAGCCTCCTATGATATTTTTTGAGAGCAGATAACCATAATTACAGTATTTCACTGAATTTGCTGAAGGCATCCTAACACACAGGAACTACATTACATTATTCCAGTTTCTAAAATCTGGTTTGCAAGTGCAGTCAAACAGCAGAGGTCTTCCCTGAGCTGTGTACAGCCCCAAAATTACCAGCCAATGTAATGTGAAAGTTGGCAGGCAATTTTAGCATTTTCAGGAAATATGAGGCTTCTGTCTGTGATAACTGAATGACATTTATTGACATTTCAGCGAGTCACCTGACTGGGACAGGTGTCCCTAGGGTAATGTTATGAGTCCTGTCTCATTCTGTCTAATTCAGACCAGTTTGTGTCTTTAGCATATTTTCATTTCTTCCTCCTCTCTTTCCACCTAATTTATAAGAATATTAAATACTGGAGTTGCTATACAACCTTGAAGCATGCTGGTATGTTTCAAATTGTTCTCCAAGCAAGTTTTGGAGTCATGGTAACACTATCTCAGGTTATCAGTGGTAGTTTCCTTCAGGTTATCAATGGAGTTTTGCTAAAACAAAAACAACCAAATAAGCAAAAGCTTTCTCAATCTCAACTCTCTCAAACAATTTTATGTACCCATAAATACACAAGCACACACACACACACATATATATAAACAGTCTAAATAAAGTACAAAAGGAAAACACTCCAATGCAAAAGAGGTAGCTCTGTCCCTAAAGGCAATTTAGTTACAATAAAAAGACTGCCACCAAGAGAGATACACAAAATAAATCTAGATCAGACCATATTATGGACTTATTTTCTGAAAAGCAGGTCCATTATTAGTGCAGTTCATAATTATAATCATAGTGCATCCAAATGTCTACAAGGATGCAAAATAAGATGACAAAAATTACCCAGGTTGCAATTTGAGCTTAATAAAAATCATTCATTCACAGTACTTGAGCCAAATGAATTTTCTAACTCCAGAGTCACAAGGAAAGTCCATATCCCAAAATTAGACATCAGCCCAACTTGAAGGAGTATTCAAAGATGTTTCAAAGCGCCTGTGACAATGATGTCTTCCCATTTTAGATGATACACCCTATTCAGTCAGCTATTCAGCTGATGCAGATCTACATGGCTCTCCTTAAACCATGCTGTAGAGATGTATCTTCTCTTCTGCGTGTCCTTCTATGTTCCTAGTAACTCAGATTTATTGGCAACAAATTCACATAACCTATTATTTTTAGACAAACATTTATGAAACTCAGACACTTTGAATATTTATTCTCCACCATTATAACTGAAGTATGTAATTTTGTTATTCAGATTAAATTAGGAGAAAAAAATGTAACTAGAATAGCAGGCTTAGGCTTGCTATTAACTTTTTCAGACAGAGTTATAAATTTCAACGAATAGGTTATAATTGAGGAGCCAGCATGACCTTTATTATTTCAGAAGGTTCAGCCATTGCAGCTCAGTGTGACTTCAGCTAGACTATTAGTCACTCTGTCAGATAGAATCATTAACATCCAACTCAGTCTGGCATCCACATATGATCTGATCCTTAAAACTGGCCTGAATAAGCTTTACTCTCAAGAACAGCCCCAGTCCAGGCACTGGAATTGCTCATATAGAAAAACCATACTCCTAGTGAGTAAAGCAGCAAATATCTGATATTTCTGTGATAACTGCAATCAAAGAAAAAAAATTTAAAAGGCTCTCACAGAAGAGTATTAGAATATGTATTAGTAAAGTCCTATTTTCAGGCAATCAGGAGCAGCTCTCCCTCAGAGAAAAACTAAACTAGTACTGTGTGCCATGCATTCCTGTATCATTCTATTCCATTATTAAACACACTGTCACATAGATAATCCAGTAGTAAGTATTTCAGAACATTTGCACTTAATACTTAGGGAACAACCTAAGTATGAAAATATGAAAATAACCACCTTATCAGAGCCAGTGCTTCCAGCAAAGCAACGATTGCTGTTACAGCAGAATCTTTTTATCAACAAAAATCCCTTTGATGTTACAAACGATCTTAAAACAAGCAAATTAACTTATGACTTCAATTAAGTGGTAAAACTATTCTAAAACTTTTTAATGCATACAATTAACATAAACATGGCAAAAGATGGACAAGAAATAGGGCATTACACACAAAAAAGATACTAGTTGATATATTACAACGAAGTAATGCTTCCATTGTAAATCATGTATGTGAAGAAATACAGCTACATCTATTCATATCGTTATCATTTGAAGTTTCTTCCTCAAGTGTATGCATACGGAAGAAACAGCTCCACTCGACATAGGAAAAGACAGATCATTCGTCTCAAGTGCTGTGAAAAATTGACAGACTCCTAAAACAACGGAAACACACACTGACAATGCATTACTTGTGGAAACGGTATGTGCATGAGCGTGCAGGGCTTTTACACAGCTGTCAAACCACGGTAATCACCGTTGCTAAGTATGCCTGCAACATGCAGACAAATATTTGACCTATTTTCTTAGCAGAATTTAGCTGTCATCATTCTTAGAACCTGGCTCTCGCGAACCAGCCACTGCCAAAGGACTAAGGCAACACGGGCACAGAATTCTTCGCCGAGAGTGAGAGCACTTCCTTCCACGGAGCGAGGTTTGTTCCAGCGGTAAAGCGACCGGCCCCTCGAACCCATATCCCTCAGCCTGTTCCGGGCTGCACCCGCTCGCCCCCGTCCTGGCAAACCCTCCACGCCCGCCCGTCCGTGCCGGGGACTCACGTTTGTAGCTGGCGGCCCAGGGCTGGTAGCCGTAGTAGCCGGTGATGCGGAGGATGCGCTCCTCGATGGAGGTGAGCCCCACGGACGCGCTGGTGAGGTCTTCCACGGAGCGCGACCACTTCAAGTCCTCTTTAATGGCCTCGTCCACCACCAGGTACTTGAGCTGCCGCAGCTGCGGGCTGATGTCGGACAGCCGCCGGGGGCTGACATCGGGGGAGCGCCGCATGCCGCTGCGGGTCGGGAGAGGGGCGTCAGCCCGGGGCCGCGCTGCCAGCGCCGCCGCCCTCCGCCGGCCCCGGGCGAAGTTGGCGGCGGGAGCCCCGCCGGCAGGGGAGCCGGCCCGAGCCCGCGGCGCCCACAACTTTCCTCGCCGCCCTGCACCGGAGCGACCCCCGGGAGCGGGCGGCGCCGACGGCCAGGGTGAGGTGAGGTGAGGCGGTGTGGCGTGTCCCCGTCCCCCCGGCCCGCCCGCCCGGCCCCGCGGGTACTCACAGCGTGGCGGCTTTGCCCCGCGCGGAGCCGTTGGGGAACTCCCGGATCCCCATGGGGAGCAGCAGCGATGGCTGGGGGGCGCCCAGGCTTCCCGGCGGGGCGAGCCGGCGGCTCTCACCGGCCAGGTAAGAGGCGGAAAGAAAGGAAAGGAGAGAGCGGGGGAGGCGGCGCCCCCGTGGCAGAGGGTCCCCGGGCTGACGCTGGCCCCGGCGGGAGAGGCAGGCGGGAGAGAGGCGGCAGGGATGGAGGGACGGAGACGGGCGGGCCAGTGCTGCCGCCTGCGAGCCGCTGCCGCCTGCGGAGCGCCGAGCGCCGGCGGCGGGGGCCGGGCAGGGCAGGGCGCGCTCCGCGCCCCCC
>VZUI01060316.1:113328-126115 GCA_013401135.1 Cettia cetti | reverse complement strand
CACCAACAAAAAGTAATTAAAAAAACTCAACCCACAAACCAAAAAAAAAAAAAAAAAACCAAAAAACCAAAAAAAAAAACCAAACCAAAATACCAACCCCCCCAAAACCCCCTCCACACGCCAAAAATAGTGCTTGAAGGTTCACTTAAGGACAGAATTTGCCTCTTCTCTCCAGACCACCAGTTTGGTCAGACCTTTCCCAGGCTCTGGAGGGCAGCATTCTCACCGCTGCTCAGTTTCATCAGCAATGTTTGGAGTCCTGTAGTGAGGATGCTTTAAGGGTGAGTTGCCTGTTCCTTCCCAAAAGTGTCCAGTACATGAACACAGCATTTCCTGGTAAACTGTTCCTCCTTGCTTCCAGCCTCTGTTGCAGGGGTGACTTCTGATAGCAGCCTTCCTCCAGAAACATTGCTGCATTTTGCTCAGTTACTCCAACACTGTCATATTGTAGGGAAACAGAATTCAACAGCTGAAATGTGTAATAAATCATGCCTACTGAGCTGCCAGGGAAATTGCTGCACAGAAGAAAGAGAAGAGCTGTAAGTCTGTTTCCTCAACAAATCTAAGCCACAAAACAGTCTTTGGTTACAGGGAACAGGCACAGCAGCAAGAGGAGCATTTTCAGGGTGGCAGATTGATGCCACCAATTTTTCTATTCTCTCTCTCCAGATTTATCACATGGCCAGAACAGATCATTACACATACCTTAAGATCCCAGACTGTCAGTGTAGGAAAGAGGTCAGGAGACCAGACCTAGATGAAAAGCCTCAGAAAATTCTAGTTCCTCAAAACCAGCTTATATTTTTAGCTTTTGCTGCTGTTAAGGATGAAGTGAAAGGAAAGCTCAGACTCCCTACTTGATGCCATAACTGCTTTATTTTGCTGGCAGCCACAGCAGAGAGGATCTTGTGAGCCGTTTGTCCACTGTTGGCCCAGCTATGCTAATCTCATCAGCAATGCAAACGCTGGTCTAGAAAGGGCTGAGAGGCAGTGCTGGCCTGACAGCTCCAGCAGCGCTGACTGGCAATAAGAAAACCCTGGTACATGGCATCCAGGCATTTTCTCCTGGCCTGAGTGGAGCTAAGAGTCGGCTCTTGCAAGCCATTCTTCATGCATCTTCCAGACAATCTATACAGTACAGCTGGACTCAGCTACCTTCTCACAATTTAGGGAATGCAGAAATACCCATGGAGTCAAAGTTTCCCCTTGGTCTTCATCTGTCATGTCTCTGCTGAAATCCCTACACTCTTCCCACAGAAGCAGCATTCAGGTTGGTCCTGATGTCCCACAGGGCACTGTCCAATTTTTCAGAGCAACACTACTCAGGATGGTGTCCCCACCTGATTACAAGCAGGCATGCATGTCCTGGACTTGCCTCAGGTAATGGCAGAGGCAAAGCAAAGCAGCACATAACCCACACAGTATTCTCCCAGCTTCAACACTATGGCTCAGCCAGGAGGAAATCACTCTTGGCTGCCTGTCCCTAAATATTTATTCCAGCACTGCCTATCTTAACTCCTTCCCAAATTGGCAGCAGAGTATACGACACTATCTTTAGGCTTTTTTGGTTCTTTGTGCTTAAAACTGTATCGCATGAACAGGTAAGATAGAAAAAGTGGGGGCAGCACTTCAAAGATGACATGGTTGTAACTCATGAGGTCACAGTGCCTAAGAGATTGAGCCTTGGGCAGTGATCTTGGCAGGCAAGGTGGTTTACAAATGATAAAAGAGAAAACATCCTCTGCCCTAGAAAATGGCAACTTCCACCCCGACACACACATATGGCCCAGAGCCTCATCTGCAGGGCTCTGTATCACTCCATGATATTTCATAGCACATCTTGGGGCCTTGGTCCAGAGAAAAGATGAGAAACCACCAGCCATGAAAGTGAGGTCAGAGGGAACTACAGCATGGCTCAATGGACTTTTACTATGCTCTGCCATCACCTGCACCCATAATATAATGCAACACCAACTCTCACACCAAACACTAAAGGTCACATATATGGAAGGCAGTGCTCAAGCTGCTGACCCAAAACTGCCTTCAGTGTCAGGTACCAGTATCCTAGATTCCTCCATGGGAAGGAAGTTCTAGCCCTCAGTGCAGGGCAAGCTATTCCCCTCTGAATGTGGAAGTGAGAGGGAGGAAGCAGACTGCTGTATGCCATGGGCAGCTTTCCGAGAGCTGCTAGATTCCAGCCTCCTTGTTTTCTATCCCTTGGGAACACCACGGTCTGGAGTCTAGGGAACATTGTGCAAACAAGTCTAGACTATTTGGCCGTTTTAAGATGACTGAAACTACAGAACTGGACGGAAGTGTGTAACCTGTATAGATCTTACAGTAACCCTACATCACAGAAGGACACATATTGGAAAGGGTGAAATGGCTTTCAAGGGCAACACATGAGGCCTCGTACCCTGGAAAGAAGAGGCCACAGCTCAGGCAAGGATTATGACATTTGTGTGTGCATAGCTATTTGGGTAGCTCACAGACAGGCATCCTTTCCCATCCATTTTTGACTGAATACCCTAGTCCCAGACAGGCTCTGGCCACAGGCACTAGAGCAGCATGTGCCACCCCATGGCAAGCCCACACATAACCTCCATACATCTCCAAGAACATAGTTCCTCTCTCACTCTGGGCTGGGCACAGAGCTGTGGGCAGGGCATTGCAGCTCACTGCCAGCAGCGACCTTTGAGAGGTGTAACGAGAGAGGTTTACAGCTCACACAGCCATTCATGTTGACATGAGCAAGCTCTACTTGCAGCCAGAAGGTCCTTTTCCCTGGCTTACATCCAGGCCTTTAGTCATATCAAGGATGACAGCTCAGGTCTCAGTCACACTCACATTATGGCCAGGCTGGAGATAGCTTCCTGACCCACCCCTCTGCTAGTGAGTGCACGATTTCCCCTTCACCAACAGGAGCCAGCTGTCTTACCAGTATCTGGTAAGGGGTCTGTAAGGGGTCTACCCAAAGACAGTTTCAAAAATGTTTAATTTCTCCTTTACCTGCCCCAGAGGATGGTCTCAGACCATATCAGAGGGGTCACATGAGTGTCTGCTCTCCCTCAGAGTACAGATACCCTGGAGCAAGGCAAACTGGCTGTGCAAGGTGGACAAAACAGCACAGCACAAGGCCAGGCATCCTGGGAACGTGCAGTAATGGCTGGAGCCACTTACATTGATTATCTGAGGATAAGCAAGGGCAGCAGAATGACTTGTTTTCTTCCATGGTACAGTGAGGGGGATCAAGAGACTGGTTGGTTCCTGGCTGGGCCTGCTCTGTAGCTCAGGGCTTCAAACCAAACAGGTCCATAAACAGGAGCTGTCTGCCCACACCCCAGCAAGGGGTGAGAGAGGGGAAAGGATGGACAGAACACCCCTGGCAACTCATCCTGAGGCTACTGCCAGAGGAGAAGAGCTCCAGATGCCTGATCATCAGGCAGGAGTCCAGAGGTGCCAAGCCCATGGCACAGCTGGGCTGTGGCACCTTGCACATTTACCTGACTGCTCTTCTGCCTTGTCAACAACGCTGCTAGTGGCAAGTTGCCATAGCAATACACTCCAGCATGCTCCTGCTTCTCTTTCCCCTTGCTTGTCCTCTCCCCGCTGCTCCACACATAAAACACCCAAAAGCCTTAACATACTCCTAAAGGGCAGCACCTTCACCAAGGAAGGCAAGGCGGCAGAGGTGGAACCCCACTCCCACAAGGCCTCATCCCTGTCCTCCTCAGGGGCAAGGACCCTACTCTGGACCCAGGTGCATTGCACTCCACCTTGTCTATTCTCAAGGCAAGACACAGAGAGCCATACTGACAGATTCGGGGAATTGAGGGCTTTTTAACTGCATCTCCTTTGTGCTGTGGCAGGCAGGGGTGCTTCAACATCCTCATCTGTTCCACAGGGCCTGCTCCACGGGGGTGACATGCAGCCCCTGCCCAATCCAGCCCAACACAGCTGCCTGCAGGTAAAAAGCCCCAGGAATTCTTCCTACATTGCAGTAGCACCAGATCTGATGGGAATGGGGGTCTCAGACTCTTACTGCTGCATCCTGGCAAGCACCTCCTAAGCCTCTGCTCTTCAGTTCCAGTTTCCACTTCAGGCAGGTCTGTACTGCTGCAACAAATCTCCCTGTGGCTTGATTGAATTCAATTTAGTCCTTGAATTGAAAGGATCCTGCTTCGTCTCTTGCCCTAAAAGCTCCTCCCTACCATTGCTAAGTATCACTAAACAGTTACTCATGCTGGGTGGTAAGCAGAGCTCCTCTCCCTTTCGCCTCTCTCACACAGGCACAAGACACAAGGGGAAGACAAACGACTCTCTTGAACCACATTCAGGAGTGATACCTGTCAATATCTCTCAACATGTAAATTCAACAACTTTGCAGACTGGATAAAAAAAAAACCCCAAACCTTCTAAAAGCTCTGCTTCTCTCTCTGCTCTGCCTTTTCCCACAACCAGTTACATCACATGAGGGTTATAGCAGAAGCTAGCAAAGCCTCGGTCCTGATCCAGGATGACTCATGGAGCTCCGGAGGCCGTGTAACTTCCTCCTGATACCATCAACCATGCCTTACACAGCTAAAAATAAAGATGGGCCAAAACTGTAGAGCCACATCTTGCCTCAACACGAAACTTAGCAATGCTCAGCACTGCTGAAAAATTACCTGCGCAGGTGGAAATCAAGAAGTGCAGGGAAGCCAAAAGTCTTAGGTGTACCAAGAAGGGAGAGGCCAGAAGGCCTCACCCTCTGCCACCACCATCCTCCAGCTGGAGGGCTGGAGGATGGTGGTGGCAGAGAGCAAGTCGCCATCCAGCCATACAGAGATGGCCATGGCCAGGACCTCATCTCACTCTGCTGTGGGCTTTGGATATTTCCACACCCAGAGGTTTTGTGGAAGACTGTTTTCAGCAATGCATGCTCCCATCTGAGACAACAGGAATCAACTGCTGCATACAGGAAGGATGCTGCATTTTTGGCAGGAAAAGATTGGAAAGATGCAGCCTGCTTCCCCAGCAGGCAACAAGTGGGCATCTGCAAAGCAAGGTCCAAGGAATGTTTGGAGCTAAAGGTTAGAAAAGAGTTCACAGCTGATACGGTTTAGAAGTGGAGAAGTGAGGAATTCAAAGTTCTTCCTAATCCCTGGGACACTGTACCTGTAGCAAAACCTTCACACCTGAGTATACAGGATTCTCACACAGACCTTAGCAGGAAGCTGTAGGATTGCACATTAACAGGAGCTCAGAGGGACACTGGCAACATTCAGAAACCTAAAATAGCCTCAGCAGATGATCCTCTTCTCCATTCTTGGGAGCAGCAAGAACTGAACAAGCATCCAGCTGTCCCAACACTCCCATGAACAGGATCTTTGAATGGCCGACCTATATGCAACAGACATGGTAGAGCAAATAGGGGATTCCATGCATAACTCCAGTGCCAATACCCACAAGCAACCCAGAGTCCCAGTTCTGAAGGCAGAGGCAGCATTTTCTTGTGGTTTTCAGTGAAAGACGACCTAGTGCTACATCAGACTCTGGGGCAAGGGTAGCCTACACACCAAGAGAAGGCTGGAAGATGTTAGGCTGACTGCATTCTGTTGAAGATATAAACTCCACTTTGCCCATTTTTTAGGTTTCCTGGTACAGGGTTCCATCCCATTTCAAGAGAGAGGCACTGCAATTCTGTCCATGGGTCTGCAAGCTGTATCAGTTTCTAGACTACTGCCAGCTGCAGTATATATAAACAGTTTATATATACTGTTATATATAAAGTATATATGCAGTTTATATATAATGTAAACTCACTGATCTCACCTGGGTTAGGTGATATACAAACCAGAGAACAGCTTCATGCTGTGGCCAAGCAACAGGAAAAGCTGCTGCTTTACACACAAATGGAAGACTTGCTGTCCATGAAGACATTAAGCTATTTGTTTAACAAGGATGGGTGGGAGAAAAGTGGGTCCAAATAGTGTGCAGAGGCGTGTGAGGCACTGACACAGTTTGCTCAGAGAAGCTATGGATGCCCCATTTCTGGCAGTGTTCAAGAACATGTTGGATGGGGGCCTGAGCAACCTGGTCTAGTGTGTGGAATGTGATCTTTATGGTCCCTTCCAAACCAAGCCTTCCTATGGTTCTGTGGTGAGCCGTGTGTTAAAATGCCCCTTGTTAAAAGGCAGAGGAGCCCTAAGAGGATGCTGTGAACTTAATGGACTGGGATCTACAAACAGGTCCAGCAGAACTGAGAGCAAACCTTTTTTTTTTTGGTCTTTGCCATGTCTCTCATCACTAAGAGAGATATAAAATCCTATCATGGAGCAGATATTAGTGAATGCCACAACCCAGCTGAATAAAGGGGCCACTCTGCTGTCACTGCACTGTGTGATTGGTAATCTGCTGCACAGAGCACTGGCATGAGCAAAGGACTTCTTCTTTCTTTCCTTTCACCTTCATAAGTAAAACTATCCCTGCCTCACCCACTGTGGGTACCACTGCAGCATCAGGCTGAAGGGTGAGATGGCCTGAGGCCCAGTTTCCAGCTGTCTCTGGACTGGTCCCAACTTCCCTGGCAGACACTTCAGAGGAAGAGCTGCAGAGCCTGGGCAGCCATGCATCCTAAAGTATGTCTACCCCATATAATCTCTCTTGGCCAAATCATACCTGAGCTCCGGGGTGAGAAAAGGGTTCAGCTTGCCCTGCCTTAGGCACAGTCCTGACAAGGGCTCCCTTCCAGGTGAGAGCACACTATGCAGGTGGGGCAAGCACTGCTGGATTCTAGGCCAGCACACAAGCATCCATGGACTGGGCAGGAAGCCTGCAACCATCTCAGGCTGCTTCAGGCTGGTTGCCTCAGAGCAGGTAATATTTCTTGCCAGTGGCAATACAAAAACTGCTGGTCCTTCTGAAACACATCCTCTGAGCCTCACACTCCAAAGCCAAGCTACAAAATCCTGGGAAAATGCAGGGGGAACCAAATGCTTCTAATAGAAAACACGATTACATCTGCCACAAGCTCTGGGTAAAGTCTCAGCTGGGTTCAGGTGAAGGATAGCAGGGACCTGCAGTTGGAAAATTCAATCCTGCTGACATGCAGAAAGACAAGTGTGGCAAACAGCACAGACTACAAGCTCCCAAGGGTTTAGAACACAACACCCTTGTCATGCCTTAGGTTCTGGTTTTTTCTGTCTTGTTCTGGTGGGTAGTTTTTCCCTTGGTATTAAGTGGTGCTGGGACCTCATCATAGGGCAATGGGGGCAGGGCAGTTTTGATTCTAGCAGGGGACTCACTTTCTTCACCACCACTCTCTTCAAGCTCCAGGTCCTGAGGATAAACAATGTGAAGGAAAGGAGGCAAGCAGGAAGGATGAAACATCGTGATTTGGAGTTGTTGATTGGACAATGGACAGCGTGGGGTATGCAAATGGACTGAGACTTGTAAAAGTGGGGGGAATCTCGTGATTCTTTCTCTTTTGCTTCCATCTCGAAGCCATCCGGGCCGAGCCACTGCTGTGGCTCTGGTGCTGCCAGGGTGTGGCCTTGAAGGCCTTTAATAAATATTCACCTTATTCTTATAACTCTGTCTGGCCTCTGTCTCAGCCTTTAAGGCAGCACTTATGCTCCTGATAACTATGTGCAGGGTTCAGTCTTACCAGCACTGGTTCCACACATCCAGGTTCCCTTTGCCATGCTGACAGCCAGATGGGATGCAGGAGCACCCAAAAAACTTTGGCTGTGGGAGAACCTCACCTGGGTGACATTGACTTTACAGTTATCCCTGTGAGCCAAGGGGAGAAGAGCACAGAGTTTCCTGTTTCTTCACACAGCCCTGATGAGGGAAGGGAAATCAGTTATGTTTTAAAGTTGCTAACCTCGGTGTAGGGCTGAAGCAGACAGAGAAGGCAGCTCTCAGCTGTCAGCCCTCGCAGTGTGCCCTTGAGGTTGGCTGTTCTCCGTGTCTTGGGTCACCTGGAAAGACAAGTCAACACACAGGTTTAACTGGAACACTGGGTGGGCAGTAACTGCTAATCTAAGCCAAGTGAACTAGTGGCCCATGCACAGAAGCGAGAGAACCCAAGCACCCTACCAGCTCAAAGGTCCCACCACAACTTTTATCAGTGCTGAGGCTGCCCCTCCAGCTGCAGCCCTGAGTCCCTCCTGGGTTCCAGCTACCCCCAGTTCCCTGCATGACTCCAGGTGGGCGCACACTTGGTTCTCCAGGGAGAGGTGCTAAGGTCACATCCACGATCTCCCTTTCCAGATTTCAGTGGGAAATAAAGGTCTTTCTGTGCCTTTGGCTTTGTTCTTGTCCACCCATGCAGCTATAGGTTTCTCCACCACACAGGCTTTGCTGTACTCAAGTGGGTGTGCTAGCATATGGTTTATCTGCAAGAACAGGCACTGGTTGTGGTCCCCACAGGCCACCTGCTAAGCCACCCCAGAGCCAGGGCAGGGAGGGACAAACTCCACTGCTGGAGAGACACCCCTCCCAACAACCCAAACAGACCAAGACAAATCCAACGCCACAGCATTTCCCAGGCTACAGGGAAGGAAGAAAATGACAATTGCATAATAGAAATCTCCAAGAAGCCTGCCAACACCATCACAAAGATGTTGTTTAAGTCTCCTCCCCAGGCTCCCAGTGTTTTAATTGCAGACCACTGGAAATCACACTTTGTGGGGGTTAGGTCCTAGTACATCGTCCTCACAGTAGGCCCTGAAAAACAGGATGGTAGCAGCCTCCCCAGGGTCAGGTCTGACACTCCCCTGGCTGCAGGCATGATGGCCAAAAGCTGCTGTGAAGCAGTCCCTGCTCCCCAGCCTGACCATCCACACAGGCAATCACCCTGCAGCACCACCACAGCACAGCCCAGCTGTGACCAGAACTGCTGTGCCAGGGAGCAGAACACTGCAGGCAGACAGGCTGCCAGTGCTCCAGAAGCACAGCCTTCACACTATGGAGCAGGGAAGCATGCCCACACTACCCTACTGGGGCTTCAGCCCTTAAACTAAGTCCTGAGGGCACCCAGAAAGTTTGTGCTTAATGACACTTGCACTGGCATCCCAGGAGATGTTCCACCTGGAAACTACCAGCAATATACAAGGCTATTATTTTGGAGAGGTTATAAGCAGAACAAGCCCCAGTAAATGCAGCATGTGTGTATGTGTGTATATACATGTATTGAAAACCCTCCACCAAGCCCCTGCTCTAGCACAGTGTCTTTCAGAGAAGGCTCAAAAGGCACTAAGCCTGAGCAGTGACAAGAATTGCTTTGGACATGGCTGAAGTACTGCCACCCACATACTGCAGCAGTACAGGAAGCGATAGCAATGTATCTGACAGGGATGGATTGAAAACACTACCCAGGAAGAATGCAATTACCCCAAATGGACCAAGGCCAGGAGATCTGGATTACCACCTCAGCTCTTGCATAAAGGGCTTTCCATCTTTGTTCACTTTCAACAACAAGAATCTCAGGGTTGACATCAGCCCTGGCCTGGGACACGGATTCATTACAAAAAGCACTTCCAGCTGAATCACTAACTTCCCATTTTGCAGCACACAGGTCTCTTTTGAAAATTTCCCATCCAAGTATTGTTTTACCATCATGCTGCTTAGCTAGGGGGTTGTCCAGGCCACAGGCAAGTATGACTGCAAACCACTGGCCAGTCCTGAAAAAGCTCTCTGAAATGCAGAGCATGTGAGCCCAGCTGCTCTTCATTCAGGATTCACAACCAGCTGAAAATGCAGACAGAAACAGGGGAAAACATGCTAACTGGCAGCTGGGCATTCACAGGCCAAGCAAGGGAGACTGTGAAAGAGAGGGGCAAAGCTGAAGAAAGGATGAACAGAAACACTTACTGTCAAAGAAAATTCTTTTTAAAGCAGGCCTCAAACTTTGTAAGACCAAGTTCTCTGGAGGTTATATTCACCTGGCTCACTTGCTTATGAGCAAAAGCAAAATGAAATAACAAAGGAATTGAGCTGGCCAGAAAATAGGCTCCAGGGAGCAGAGGAGCCAGGTGCTGCAGACAGAAGGAAGGATCAGAAACACGGTAACATGGCATTACCAGGACACAGAGACCCACACAGCTCCCTGAAGGAAGGGGGTCCCTGAGAATTACGTGACATGGAGAGACATCAGGCAAGAGCGTCTCACAGAAGACTCTCACAAAGTAACCTGCAACAATCTCACTAAGTAACCTGCAACAAACCATCTGCCAGCACACTAATATCTCCTTTCAGGATTTCTCCCATGCTGCCCTTCACACCTGTCCTGTTTCAAACCCAACACATTAATTCCCCCAGCTACCAAAGCCTCTGATAATTTGATTACAGCTCCATTGACAGCATGCTGAGGACACCACTTTTCTAACCATATGGCTTCACTTTCTCCTTTCATGTCTGTGGTCACATACCTACCAACAACAGGTTTTCTTGTTCTGCATCCGGAAGTGTCCTGACCCCCAGGCATGGTGCATTTCCACACAGCACACGATGATGCCAACCAGATCTAGCAGAGGACAAACATGGGCAGGCCCAGAGCAGTAAGAACATGTAAAGGACTTGGGAAGAGCCAGGAGTCTATGACTTTCAAGACTCAGATCAATAACCGTCCCCTTCAATCACCCTCAGACAGCAAAGTTTGGGTATCTCTGGCCTCTGGTACTTAGCACAGTCATGCAGAAATGTGCCAGAGCAAGCAGCCTGTAGCACTCAGCAAGAAGGAAGACCAGGGGCAGAGATGTGCTTCTCAGCCCTCAGAGGTCCCTTGAATACAGGGCAGGAACTTCCTCCTCCTGCTCTGCATGCTCAGAGAGAGAAGAGAACCAAAAGCAGAGGGGTTGAGAAAGCTCAGCACCAGCCAAGAGGGGGTGTAGGAGTTGCGGCCTTCATCCAATTTGGAGTAAGCCAACCGGAGTGAAAGAGCAGCCCTATCAGTAAAATTTAAATTATCTGTAATTCCCTAAAGGCGACTTCTGGAAAGGGCAGACAAGAAAAATAGTGCACAGAGAGCTGCTCTGCACAACTTGCTGCAAAAGCAGGGAGGCAAGAGAGCTCCTCAGCAGACAGTGCCTCTGAATAGCAGAGTTCCCACAGTGCAGTGACCCCACCAGCTTTCCTTCTTTCAGTGAATAAAAAACCTCTCACATGGGGAACACAAACAAGGCAGGTGACTGGCACAGCTGAAACAGCCCCAGCACTGCTCTAGCCGTAGCTGGACCTTGGTCCACAAGCCCAGCTCATGAAGGGCCACAGCTGTAACAGTTGTGGTGACATCAGGGCTCTGCTGTCCTGACCACCCCAGGCTACATGGGAAGACTCCACCAGAGTCAGCAGAAACGCAGTGTTACAGTTCAATGTTATGGGAGCAGGGGTTGGAGGTCAGGCGAGGGCAAGTGTTGACTCCCTGGCAACAAACACTGTGGCAGCAGCATCCCTCGGAACCAACCCCCTCCGAAACCCTCAGCCCCACCAACTCCCACCAGTGCCCTGTCCTAGTGCAGGGACTGCATGCTGGGACATGTAGAGTGCCGATCAGGGCCCCACCACACACTCCCGCAGAGACCCGCACCCATGGGAACTGCTGCTGTGAAACAAGGCGGTGATGAGGCTTTAGAGGATGACTTCATTCTCCTGGTCCTCAACCTAAAACCCAGCCCTGTCAAAAGCAACCCTAGCACTATCACATTGGGAGTTTTCTTCTGTGTCACCTGCTGGACCTTGTTCACCTCGTCGTGTTACCAAGCTTGCCAAGACACTGCTTCGTGTCAGGGTTCAAGCCTGCTACACTCTCCATAATTTCCCAACTTCCCCTCTTTGCTGATGCCAACAGACACGATTCAGGGAGAGGGCAGGTCTGCAAGCAGATCTCTGTCTGAT
The DNA here is from genome assembly GCA_013401135.1 of Cettia cetti. Lineage (NCBI taxonomy): Eukaryota > Metazoa > Chordata > Aves > Passeriformes > Sylviidae > Cettia > Cettia cetti. The sequence continues at coordinate 114,235 of VZUI01060316.1, read as the reverse complement.
GTTTTTAAAAAGGCAATGAGTGGAAAAATTTCTTTTAAAATTTAAATTTAGAGCACAACATTCCTCTACCATACACTTTCCACAGCAGCTGCAAATTCCACAGTCCTTCTTTCAAAGAAAAATAATAAAAGGAGTATGGAAATCGCGGAGGTAAGTGCCTGCCCCTCGTACTGATGCATCACGTTCACGGGTGGGTTGTGAGCAAGTCCACCTCCCCAGCACCCACCGCGCAGCCATTCCCTCTGCCTTCCCTATCAGGCTACCTTTCCAAACATGACAACCGGGCTGAGGAGCGCACGCCGCCTGCGTGATTTCTGTATAAAACCCGCAAAACGCTTGAAAACCTCGCTAGGTCGGCAGCTGATTTCGGGTGCGTGACTGTCCCGGACGGGCCCTTCCGCCCGCGGCTGGCTGTCACCAGAGGGCGGCGGATGCCGGGGTTCACATCCGCCCCGGCGCCCACCCCGCAGCCCCACGCCGGTGCCTGGGAGGGGACCCCCGGGGCAGGTGCCGCCCGAGCCGCGCCTCCCGTGCCCCCGGGGGGACCCAGCCCCACCGCCGTGGGCTGTCCTGGGGGACAACCCGCCACGTCCCAGCTGGGTTGGAGCTGATGCCCGCGGGGGGGAAGAAGAAGAGGAGGAGGCCCCACCGTGCAGGCAGAGCCGTGGACAGGCTGTCCCTGCCCATGTCACAGCGCAGAGGACGTGGCCCTGGTGGGCGAGACCAGGGGCAGCGCAGCCTCCCTGAGCTGCCGGGGAATTGGGAACCAGGATCGGGGACACCCTGCAGCACAGCTTGCACCCCGCTTCGGTCCCTACCGCCTCCTCCCACACCTGCCTCTGCCTGACACAGCCCTCCCGAAGCCTCAGCTCCCCCGGGCACCTCCCCCACCCCCATAGTCGCTCTG
>VZUI01060316.1:0-113265 GCA_013401135.1 Cettia cetti | reverse complement strand
CCCCCCCCCCCCCCCCCCCCTCCGCCCCGGCACCTCCTGCCACAACCTCCGCCGGTGCCAGCCCCTTGCTGGCCCAAATGTCCCGGCTACAGCTCCCCATCCCAGTCACAGTCCCTTAAACTCACAGACCCCCATTCCGGTTATGATCTCTCCAGCTCCGAGATCCCCACTTGGTCACGGTCCCCACCCCCCCCAGCCCCATTGACAGTACCCCATTCCGTTTACGGCCTCCCCCATACTACCCGATCACGGCCCCTCCTGGTCGCGCCTCCCCCAGCTCCCGCTCGCCTCTGCGGTCTGGGCCCCCGGTCCCAACGGCCCCCCCGAACCTTCTGGAACCGGGGGATGGCGGCGGAGATGGGGCGCACGGACCCCTTCGCACGCCGCACGGACGGCCCGTCCCCGCCGAAGCCTGGTCGTGCCCCGCGCCCCCCGGCCCTGCCCGCCGCGGCCCCGCCGGACCCACCAGCGCCCCCTCCGCCGCTGCCGCCGCGGCCCCGACTGTACGCGGCTCCTCCGCTCCTTCCGGGTGCCGCTAGGGACACGCCCCCGGCGCCCGCCTCCCGCGCGCTGATTGGTTTTCTGGGCGGGGCAGGGCGCGAGGAGGGGCGAGCCGAGGGGCCGCGCGGCCAATGGGCGGTGAAACACAGCGCCGAGACCCCGCCCATGACCCGCCCCCTCCACGTGCGGGAGTGTGATGACAGCGGGGAAGGGGTGGGCCCAGGGGGGACGGCTCCGCATTGGCCGGCGGCGGAGGTGGGGGCGGGGCCTGTCTCGGCGCGGGGCGGGACTGCCGCCCACGACCCTGCGGGCTGAGGGGGGACCCCCGGCTGGCGGCGGGGCTGGGACACGGCCCCACGGGTACGGCATGTCCCACCCACGGGAACGGACCCTCAAGAACAGTGGGTCCCACCCCAAGGGCAGCCGTTTCATCCCTAACGCATGTCCCACCCCCCGCACACACCCAGGGGTACAGCATCCCACAGTCACCCTTTGCCCAGCCCCACGAGTGCGACGTGTGCCAGCCCAGAACAGCCCTACCTGGTTCCGGGGGTACAGCCTCCCCCACGTGAGACCCCCGCGGTGTCCTTTGCCTCATATCCCGAGGGGGCTTACCCTGGTATTCCCCACTTCCCAGGTGGTGCTGGTGCCCCGCAGGCCGGGTCTGCCGTCCACCCACACTACCGGGCTGAGAACTAGCGATGCCGGCCTGTGCCAGAGCCCACCGTGGGCGGTGGGCCCGAGGGGGTAGCTGCCGTCCCGGGATATGGCTGCTCAGAGATACTGAAACACCCAGCAGCCGTGGAGCACCTTGGCATTCCCACCCGCCTGTGGCGACGCCGGCAGGACCCACTGCCTCAGGGGAAGCAGCCCACAGCTCACGAGCCTGGCCATAGGCCATAAAGGTCAGGGAAACGATTCCTTGACTTCATCAGTTTTGGGTGAAGCTCAGTAAAGATGAGTCCCCCAACTGACTCACGTCGCTCCTCAGAGAGCTGCAGCTGCAACACCACTCTAAAAATAGTGGGGACCAGTATCGTCAAACGATAAATATAACCAAGACCTCGTCTTCTGACTGTGTTAGCACACAGAGAGCTGGATGTGAACTTGCAGTGCATCAGCTGCCGAGTCCCAACGCTCCCCTCGCCTTGCTGCTGATCCTGAGGCATTATTTTCGGAGGTGCTGTCATGGATAAAGCGGTGCTGGTGCTGTCTGGGAATAGCCATGAGCAGGACAGACAGTCCTCTGACAGCCATGCGCTGCACATGTCTCTCTGCAGAGAGAAATGGCAGCTCAGTGTTCTATGGACAGATATGTGGCCATTGAACAGCTGCCAACACAGGACCTGGGGCCTCAGATTGCTGCTCTAGGAGATTTCTTCCTGAATCACCCCTGGCTGTCTCCAGATTCAGCTTGTGGGCCACTAAAGGGTATTTAATGTATGGAACATTTTAATTTCTGAATGTAATGACAGGATCCTCCAGTGTTGCTGGTGACTTAGGAGCTGCTGCCTCAAACTCCATATGTGCAGGTGCTGGTGTCAGGAAGAGCCAAGGAAGCTCAGTTCCCCTACACGTCTGCTTGTCCTTCACAGTGCAGGTTTCCTACAGACTTCCACGGCAACATTTAGCTTTTCTGCCTTTTGACCCTGCATGTCGTCTCTGCTGAGCAGGCAAGAAGCTCTGGAGTCCAATCAGGAAGGCAGCAGAGGCCACGGAAACCAGGGATGGGCTGAAAAAGGCTCACTCTCCGTCACACAGCTGCTTCCACAGACTGTGTTTTCTCATGTGAACTGGCTAAAATGAGTTCAGTTAAAAAATGGTTAATGAACCTTTATTGGCCCGAACAGGAACTCAACTGGAACAACTTCAGTTGAAGCTGAACCCACCATGCAGCTGAATAGAAAAAAATTTGCTGGTTCAGCTCCTTGGCTGGGGGGAAATATGGGTTTCTTTGTCCTTCACAAGAATAATATGTTTCTGTTTATTGTGTGGGCAGTGAAGGATTAATAATATCCTAAGTTATTTACCTCCTGCTTTTGAGTGCTGAGGGTTTGTGAGTGATGTCCCTGCTGAGCACACTGTCCCTTAGCAACCTTCCCTGATTTTTGAAACATGTTCTCACTCCAGAAGCAGGATTAAGGTGCAGGACATAAAAGTCCCTTTTAGCAGTCTGAGGGATGAGGCTGCTCCCACTGCTCTTCCCATGGACCAGAACCTCAGCTATCGCCATTTGATGGACACAGTAACACAAGCTGTGTTGGTTCGGAGAGCATCTGGAAAAACTTCCAGAGGCTTGGGAGGGTTGGGGATGGGGCAGATTTAGTGCACAAGCTATACTACTTCTTTGCAGAGGGCAGCCCACCCTAGGCCATGCCACTAGGCTTCATCTATTCCTTATACACCCTGGGGTCTTGAAAAGGGCTTTACAAAGGTTGGTGAAGGCAGGCGAGTGGTTTGAGCACTTTAGGCATTGCTCTGCACCATGGCTGGCCGCTTCCCAGAGACTCACCTGCCAGGAGGGCTGGGAGAAGGGTGTTTCTCCAGGAAGATGAGGTGTCCCAAGCAGCACATGATGGAATGACGTCCTTCCGTTTTAAGCCTTTCTGCCTGCAGGGCTTCCCTTTGAAGGGTGCCCTGGTGAGGTGACTGAGTGGTGGTGAGTTCATCCCTTGGTTAGCTCCCTCCTGGAGGGAGGCAGCCAGTGCTGCCCCAACATGCCGGTGCCGGGCTGGGGCTGTTCAGCCTGTTTGCCAGGCTGGCTGCTCCCACTGGAAAGGCCATCAGGTGCCAAGCTCCAGGATGCTGAGCTGACACAAGCAAGGCTCCTGCCCCAGTTTTAATTTAATTTAATGGTTTTCATCATGGAATAATGACATCCCCATGCACACAATTGTTTTGTCGGTGTGGGGAGGTTTTGCAATCACAAAAGCGCCTTTGTGAAGTACATGGATCATCTCCCAGAGCTGATGGGGTAGGATGTGCCTCCATGGGGGTGATGCTACCCCTGCATCACCTGTACACTCCGCGTGCCAGCAGGCTGTGCCAGCAGGCTGTGCCATGCTATGCACTCCTGATCCAAGTCCATAGGTAGGGTAAAGCAATAAAGGACCCATGTGCAGAAGTAAGCCTGCAAAGACCTGGAGTCCCGCCAGGGAGAGATTGTAGTGAATTTTGAAAGGACCTTGTAGGAGGCTGGTGGAAATCAGCTGTCACGTTGCTTGGGGGCCCTGGCAAGTGGTGCCAGGTTGGGTGGGGTGTGGAGCAGTGAGAGGGCAGGCACCATGTGGTGACTCATGGCCTCGTCCCAGCTGGCAGAGGAGCTGAAGAAAGCCCAAGGGGCACAGGTGTACTAGAGGAGCATTGGGTGGCACTTCCATTCTTAAAGGTGTGTTGCCACAAAAAAGCTTGGGTTTTCGTATCTCTCACAGCCCCAGTCCTAGGCATGCAGTACAGACTGTATCTCCTGCAGTGCTTCCTCCAGGGATTTTCAGGATTCTTGTCCTCCCTGTGTTTCACAACTAGGGGAGACAGAGGCCAAAGCCCTGAGACTGTCACAAGGAGAGGATGCACTGCAGTGCCCCGTGGGCCTGTGCTGGAGCTAGGGAATGTTCCTGGGGGAGTGTGAACAAGTGCTGCAGGACCTTTCCCCCGCTGGAACTTTTCCATGATGTGCTTGGTTCACCTGACCGAAATGGCTGTAAAACTGGAGATAGAAATCAAACTTGGGGAGTTTCCTGCTGGAGGTGCCCTATTCTTCTCAGGGGTAGAGGTGACATTCTCTTGGCACTGTGGGAATCCCTGGGTACAGCTCCAAGCAGGGCTTGGGATCACAACAGAGTTGAAGCCACTGTGGTACACTGACTGAGTGCCAGTACCCACCAAAGCCTAATCCCAAACTGAGCATGTCTGATGGAATTCAGAATCCTGATGAGAAATGAAGAAGTGAGTACCATGGATCTGGTATCACTTTGAGCAGTGCTGAGTGGTAGCATCAGGCATGGCTGCTCTTTTCCTCCCGTATCCACACCACACTCATAGTTCCAGTGTTGCCTCTCCCAACAGCTGTCTCCCAGCACTTTTGTAGAGGAAGGCAGCATTGTGAACCACCCCCAAGGGACCATGGTGGGTCTTGGGGACCAAGGAACAAAGGCTGGATGATTTGATGCAGGTCATTAATCCAGTGCTAGAGCCACCAGACTTCACTGTCACTTTGTCACTGAAACACACATGGGACTTCCCAGAATTAAACCCAGGGGTCTTGGCTGTGTGCAGAACTCCAGAGATCCATCCTGGAGTTGCTGGCAGACTGTGTTCTGAGGGACAAGGGCTGTTGGCTATAGTTTGTCAGGTTGAGGATGCTCAGCAAGAAGAATTTCTGTGCAGCTCAGGGCAGGGATCTCCAGGCCCGGGGATTTGCAGTACAAAGCCATAGCAAATATGATGTTGGTTATACCCTGTTCTGAGCAGGAGGTCAGATCGGGGATGTCCCTGCCTGTCCCTGCCACCTTATATCCAGGGCTGGAACAACACCTAGGGGACTGCATGTGCCTATTCAGCAGGGAAATAATCCCTGCTCTCTTTTCACTGTTGAAAATGTAGAGCTCCAACTGCTGCCACTTCACCCCCGGGGCCACCCATTGTCCTGGACAGTTCGACTTCACTTAATGGCCTTCTGTCTTGACATGCAGCTGGGGAGTTGGGGGACGGGCTGGCTGTGGATTTAAGGTGGCATCAGGGCCGTGCACTGAGGTGGAAGCCGGTGATCTGGGCGGGCCCAAGGAACAGAAGCCCCTGGGCCACCACTGGATGTGTGAATGGTTCCCTCCCTTGTTCCCTTGTTCGTGCCTGAGCCTCTCACCCTGCAGCTTCCCTGGAGAAATGTTTCCTTTCTTTCATGCCTGCCCTGAAAATAAAATACTAAAAAGAGAAAACCTGAAGGAACTGATAACTTATTACCCACCCAGACAGCATAGGCTCCAAACAGCCGGCCGGTGTGGGCTGTGCCAGGTCTGGCTCATGCCCGGGCTGCCCGAGCTGGGCAGTGACGTCTCAGCCTTTCTGCTGTCCCCCGACTGCCCCGTCAGCCTTCGCCTGTGCCAACTGTGCAAACCAGGGCTGATAGCAGAAGGCAAAGGTCTCCTTGGCGTCACCTTGGAGAAGTGGCAGAGCCTGGGGCCACACAGCAAAATGCCTCTCAGCGCTGCAGACTGCACCAGCGCCCAAAGCTGCTTGTTCATTGCTCGCACCTACGTTTCGGAATGTTGGCATTTCTCCCTGGCCATGCTCTGTATTTGGGGCAGAGCCTTTCTGCTGAGCTCTCTGACTCGGAACACTCGCAGGAATCCTGCACCCCACACAGTGCCAGCATTGTGAGGGGCTACACCCTCTCTTCCATCTTCAGTGCATTTCCCCGAGGACTCAGCTGCTGGGCGATGGGACTAAGATCTGCTCAGATACCGGAATTTTGAACCCCGAGGTGTGGGTGAAGATGATTTCATGGAGGAACAGCAAAGTCCCTTGTCTGCTCAGCAGGGAGCTGCTGAGCTCAATGGGCTTGATCTGGAATCTGTGATATTCCAGCATATATGCTGAGGGTGTATCCCCATTTAGGTCACTGAAAATGTGGGGTAATGGAAAATCTTTGGATGTCCGTACGGAAACGTCCCATGCCAGGCTTGGTCAGTGGATGCTGCCTGTTAGCACAAGGTGGCAGCCCAGCCCAGCTTATTTTCAGCAGGATGTTTGCCGGGGAACCTGAACCCTGCAATGACCTATTCCTGCCCCCCAAATCTGGGGTGCATGACCCCGATGGGATGCTGCCTCACCCTGCCAGGGGTCAGAATTACAGGAGAGACAAGTCCTGCTGCGTGGGGCAGCCCTGCCCATGGGCACACAGAGGTTGCATTCTGGCTGTCCTGGCTCTCCTGTACCTTGCCTCTGTGAGGGAATGTGAGGACAAGGGACACGCTAATGATCAACAGTCCTTCAGCTCCTGGACTAGAGAGGGTTTGGGGTGAGGCCACATCAGGTACACAGTTGCTACAGAATCTTCTTTCAGGGATTTTCTGAGGCAGAAGGAGCAATGTAAACATGGGGGAAATTAGCCAGCACAGCAAAAGGCAATGATGGGCTCTTCTTTGCCCTCGTGGGACAGCTGGGACAACCTGGAGTTTGTGGTAACCAGTCCAAGGTGAGGATATTACAAGGCATTTAGAGTGTTCATGAACTTCTCACCCTGATGTGCCCATGAACATCCAGTAAAGGGATGAAGAGACTTATTACAAACTCTGGATGCCGTGGGGACTCCATTGTTTTGCCACCAGTTCTTATGTCTTGGTGTCCACTATATTTCCATATTCTATTGTCCATATCCTATTGCTTCCCTCTGAATATGGCTGGTTTATGCCTGAAATTCCCTGTGAATATGTTTAATGATATAGCTGTGGGGAGGCATGGCAGGTTCCCATTTCTTCCCTCCATCCGTGCTTGCCCTGCAGGGGCATTTTCGTAAGAACAGAAGAGCTGTGAAGTTTCTGACATGAGATTGTTCAGGGGATCTCCCTGATGGTTTTGGGGTTTATGCATGTCTCTGGAACAGCCAAAGACGTTGTTTGTGCATGCATTGCTGGACTGACTCTGTTTTGATATGCATCCTTTCACCTTTTTGTTTGCTCATCTGTAATGGGGACACATGAGAACGCTGTTGATGTGATAGACCTTGTTAGAGGCCTTTGTGGAGACCCACTTACATTTCCTTTGGGTTTACAGTCAAATCTCATGCCAGACCTGTTTATGCCTTGTTTTCATCATCACTGGAGCCTTGACTTCCTAAGGCCAAGAACTGAGTACGCCCAACCCTTCCTGTTTTTGGAGGGGCCTCACTTTCAGGTGCTGCACCTTTAACTTAAAAACCTTTTTTTTCATAGGAGCTATGGCAGAAATATGCCTCTCTGAGCAGCTCTCTTCCCTTCTGGGCATCTTAAGCTCATCTGCATGTACATTTATAGAGGAAACCAGGTCAGAAGGAGCCCATGGATCCGGGGGTCAGATCTGAGTAACCTGGTCCAGTGGAAGGTGATACTGACCTTGGCAGGGGGTTGGAATGAGATGATCTTTCAGATCCCTTCTGACCCAATCCATTCTGTGATTTTATGAGGGAGGGGCTACCAGCATTATCAGGGTGGGCTGGACAGCACCAGCAAGCTGCTGGACTTCAAGAGCGTCTATGAGCATCCAGAAAAATCCTGTCTGAGCATCTACCTGCAGACAACTCCTCATTGTGCTCAGATGTGCAAACACACCCAGCACCACAGCATGGGCTTCGCTGAACTCGTGGGCCAGCACACAGTGGAGAGGACAAACATCCTTGCCTCAAATCACATCAGGTCCAGTCACCTCTGCTGCACTGGGCTGGGACCCTCCCTAAGGTTTCAGTATGCTGCATGTAGGCAGAATGGGAGCTGTTGGCTCCAGCTGCTTTGCTGGACAGAGAAATGTCCACACCAGCTGTTATTTCTGCCTTAGCTTTTCTCACCCAAAGGGACATTTGGGAACAAGCTGCTCTTAAACTGGGTCTTTTCAGTTCCCAGTGCCTGGTTCTGCCTCTCATGCCTGTCCTTCATTTCAGTGAATGCACTCAATCCCTCACCAGGCTCTTGGGAGGATTGAGAATTAAACGATGCAAAAATCCCTGCCAGCTGCCCGCGTGGGGCTCTCGGATGAGTCTCACCGGCTCAGTGCGGGCGGGTGCACAAGAAACGAGGTCATGGCCACGGGGGAGGCAGGAGCCATGGCCCCCGGCTCCAAAAGCCATGGCTGCCCCTATCCCAGAAGCACCTGCCAGGGATCCCTGGCACTGTGTTGGGGAGATACAAGGGGTCCCCAGGACTGACCAAAGCCTCACACTCATGGGATTTGCATTACACTGTTGGAGGATGCTGCAGCCATGCTGGGAGTGACAGCAATGCTTAGGAAGTGTTTTTAGGCTTTCTGAAGAAATTTTAGCCTGGAGGACCTACCTTTCACACTTAGATCTGTAAAAGTAAAAAGCCAGGGAGAAAAAAAAAGCTCCCCTAGCAGAGCTGGTTTGATTTCAGTTCAGAGAGAAAAAAATATTACATCCCGTATGTGACGTAGTACTGATAAAACATAAAATCACAGAATAAACTGAGTTAGGAACCACAAAGATCCACAAGGATCATCACGTCCAGCTCTTGGCCCCACACAGGACACCCCTAAGAATCATATTATTTGCCTGGGAGCATTGTCCAAATGCTTCTTGAACTCAGAGAGGTTTGGTGCTCTAACCACTTCCCTGAGGAGCCTGTCCAGGGCCCAACCACTCTGTGTGTGAAAACCTTTTCCTAATATCCAACATAAACCTCTCTTAACACAAGGCCATTCCTTTGGGTCCTGTCACTGGTCGCCAGAGGATGATGATCACTCAAGTGACAGGTCAGGTCACCTTATGCCATTAAGTGTGTCCTTTGCTTACCATTTCAGGCTGTGGAGGCCTAAAGGCACACAAAGCATAGTTCTCATCTGCAAAGCTTTCCAGTGTGAATGCCAAAGGGCCAGGGGAGGAAGTGATCACAGCTCTCTTGTTCAAGGTACAGGTGGCTACACTGCAGTGGGAGGCACTTGGCTACTTTTGGGGTACCCAGCCCCAGGCTTTGCTCTCTAAACATCCTCCACAGGGACAAATGCTCCACAGGGACAAATTTTATTTCTTGCCTCAATAGGGATGGCACTTTTTCATCTCTGCTCACTGCAGCTGGTGTAAACACACAGGGGAGCAGAGGGGTGCATGTATCTCTCATAAAAATGATGCTCAGTGGCTTTGCATCCACTTTGATGCTGAATGGATGACAGAAGAAAAGAGGATAATGTTCATGAATTAAAGTTACAGCCCTTTCCTCCTCTGCTACTAATCCCCATTCAGATTTAATCAGAAAAAGAGTCCTCATAGTCTGAGCTATTACAGCAACAGCCTGCTCCAGAGGGGCTGTGCCTCAGCAGCTGTTGTTCCAGCTCACAATGAAAGGTAAAATGGTTTTGAGGGGTTGTGATCTGAAACACAGCAGCAGGCAGAGATAACGCCAGGGGGAATTAAGAAAAATGTCAGGACACAACATGGATCTGTGCCTGATAGCTGAGCTAACCAGTCGGGTTACATTTTGGACGTGATGCAAGAGGAGCATGGAGGGATGCTGGAAATCTCAAAGATGACAGACAGGCAGTGGAAAACTGGGAGAACTGGATGAAAACCACAGGAGATTCATGTGGTTTCCCTTTAGGACTGTGTAGCCAGATGGATCCAACATTTGCCAGGGAAAAGATCCATTGCCACGGAGTTCAGAATAGAAATGGGAATTTTGAACAGACTTGTTTGTGTGAGGGAAGGGGGAAAGAGTGGTGATCTGCAGGAAGACTCCACAAGACCTTGATCAGAAGGACATTGTTTGAAGGTGACATATTGGTTATGGCCTGAAAAACTGGCAGGATAATAATTCTGTACTCCACCACTGAAGAACTTCATCAGTATAAAGTGTTCTGCTCTGGTTGAGTTGAACTTGAGGTCATAGCATGCATCTATGAGGAAAAAATTGTAGGACTTCAAGGTTTGTTTTGGACAAGAAATCTTGGTCTGGGACAAAAAGAAATCATGGTGCTGTATGAGTTGGTGCCTATATTGAGAGGTAAAGCATTAGATTCATCTCATCTGATATTTGCCCTCCTCTGAGATAAGGTCCCTGGGCTTCCCTAATGGTCAGTGAAGAAAAAGAGGTATTTTCAGGGTATCTAATCTAGTTTGAATATTCTCTTCAGGGTGAAGAGAACTGTTATCAAAAAGTGTTTGCACAGATAATAGAGGGACACAATGGGAAGAGCTCAAAGACAGACACCCAGACTGCAGACACCTGCATTTGCAAAGCTAAATCGTGACTGAGAGGGAATCTCACAGAAGCCTAGAGGCATTCCTGCTCCAAAGCACACTGAGAGAATGAGCAATGAGGACACAAAACACTGAATCTGAAGGAAAACAGGGTCTCCAGGAGAAAAGTGTGGTCAATGACCCAGAGGTGACAAATCAGAGAGGACAAAGCATCTGCTCACTCTACAACACTGCAGCAGGGCTGCAGCAGGACAAAGACAGGGCTAGAAAATATTCTCAGGACTTTTGTCAAGGAACAGAGCAGTTCACAAAATCACAGAATTGCAGAATATGCCGACTTAGAAGGGACCCACAAGGATCATTGAGTCCAACACTTAGCCCTGCACAGGACACCCCAAGAGTCATAGCACATGCCTGAGAGCATTGCCTGAAATTGTACAGGTTTGCACAACCGCAGTGTCAGGATAAAGCCAGCTCTCCTGCTTTTGCTCTATGGCCAAGGCACTGGTCACATCTGCTAAACAGCAAAAGCTGCCTGAGTTGTGGTATAAACACTGAAAAACATAGAAATTAGGAGGCTGAGAGCATCCAAAGCTGATGGCTTTGGAATAAGGTGCAAGGATGAGTTTGGAGAAACCCATGTGTGCAGAGGGGAAGTCCTTTGTCTTCTTTTGATTCTGTGGGAGAGCTGCCAGTTCCCAGCTGTGCTGCTTGCTTGGCTTTTGGCCAAGACTCCAGAGTGCATGACAGCCCCCCTTTCCTTGCTGCTGGGAGGGGCTTCTGGTTTGGCAGATGGCCCAACACACACCTAAAGCTCTGAGAAAAGCTCTGCCCTTCCTTACAGAAAGATAAGACAGGGTACAGATGCCAGGTCCCCCATCCCCACATTCAGATCTAATTAGTACTAAAACTTCGTGCCTCTGGGGTTGGCTTCAGATCATCCTGCAGTTATATGTTTTGGTCTGTGAAAACTCATTCTGGCAGCGTGGAATTGGTGAGGCCATAGGGAGAAACTTCCACTAAATTACACCAGAACTAGGCAGATTTTTGGTAAATCCTCAAATTACAAGCAACCTCCAAGAAACAAATTAAGTTCAACCTAGGAGGCTCCTGGATACTCCCAGCCACTCCAACTTCCAGATCTGACAGGGAATCATGTCCTTTATTGCTGCTTGATGTTGTCTTAGCAGATCTTTGAACAGAAAAGCAAGCTTGAGCTGCTTGGTAGTTTGATGGGAGACCTCTACAGAAACATGTCTGCCTTACGGGAAAGTGTATTTCAATAGGGATGCTTTTCTTCTACATCCGTGTTGTCTCTGTAGGGTATCCTAGTGCCAGAATATCAGTGGGTTTTTTGCAGACAGGCTTGTGATGGATACTGCCTGTTCCCATCAGCCTGAACTGGGTTTTCCCCTATGGATGTGGCAGCCAAGGTATTCTGGATGCAGAATACAGCACCAGTGTCACCATATGGGAAGAGGAGGTGATAGCTGGCTGGATGAGAGCTGCAGACTAGAGGGGAATTGCTAGGTATGGGAAGAGGCAAACAAAGGATAAAAATCCTATGATAGAAGCAAAAATTGCTTTACCTGACATCTTTGTGAGACATCAGCATTTTTTGTATGACACAAATATTCCACAGTAGATAAATGGCTGGCAATTAAGGATAAAAAGGCAGGGAAAGATTATGGTATCTGACTAAAATTTGCTGCATTTTAGATGCTGACTTTTCTTAGATTTGTGTAGTTGCAAGTCACCATTTTTCCAAGCAGAATTTTCTGTGTTAATGCATGTAGCTTTGAACATGAAAGCAAACAACATTTGGAAGCAAAGTACTTGTAACAAGTGCCATTAAGAATTTCAATCTGGAAACCACAAAATGATCCCTAGCACACATAAATGACTCTGCCAATCTGTTTCTTTCCTACCCACTAAGCATGACAATGACTATGTTTCTTTTCCTGGTTGGGGGTCTTGCTGCTTACTTTGGCTTTATAAGCAGGCTCAAATCAGCATCTTCCTGATGGAGAGGGGCAGGAGGACTCCCTCAACCACACGCAGTACCCAGGTCACACAGGCAGTACCATACCAAAGGAAACCCGTGTAAAGTGAAGCATTCACCGAACCACACAATCCAGACAACCCCACTGCCATGGGCAGGACACCTTCCACCAGACCAGGTTGCTCGGAGCTCCATCCAACCTGGCCTTGAACACTGCCAGGGATGAGACATCTATAATTTCTCTAGGCAACCTGTGCCAGGGCCTCACCACTCTCATAGTAAAGAATTTCTTTCTAATATCTAATCTAAACTCACCCTCTTTCAGTTTGAAGCCATTCCCCTTTGTCCTGTCACTGCCTGCCCTTGCAAAAAGCACCTCTCCATTGTTCTCGTTGACTCCCTTAAGGTACTTGAAGGCCTCAATAAGGTCACCCCTAAGCCTTTTCCAGGCTGAACAATTCCAGCTCTCTCAGCCTTTCCTCACAGCAGAGGTGCTTCATCCCTCTGATCACTTTGGTGACCTCCTCTGGGCTCACTCCAACAGACCCCTGTCCTTCCCATGCTGGGTCCCCAGCTCTGGATGCAGAGCTCCAGGTGGGTCTCACCAGAGCAGAACAGAGCAGAGGGGCAGAATCCCCTCCCTCCCCTGCTGCCCACGGGGCTCTTGATGCAGCCCAGGACACGTTTGGCTCTCTGGGCTGGGAGTACCATGGCCGGGGCATGTCCAGCCTCTCACCCAGCAGCACCCCCAGGTCCTTCTGAGCAGGGCTGCTCTCTGCTCCACAGCCTGTGCTGATTCCTCAAGCTTTTGGCACCATTTAGTCTCCCATTGGCAATGGAAACAGCCTTGATAATGACTGGAAATCCTAAAACCAAATAATCTAAAATCTAGTAATTTAGAGACAGGCTCCTTAGGGAAGGGTAATGACATATGCAAATGGTTACCTAATCACAGTCTAATTACCCGGCTGGAGTTTGGCCAGGATGCTGAAACTCAGAGCAGTACCCTAAGGAAAGGGTTCTAGGGTCTCTGGTGAGTGCACACATTTGGGATCTTGGCTCTGTATACTTAGCAGAAAGTGTAGAGGGGCAGAGAGCATGCCTGGTACTGCCAGAAAAACCATTCTGGGCTAAGCAAATGATATTGCAGGTTGGTTGCTTCTTCACAGCCTCATACTTCTAGAAGTTAGACAGCCACCTCTGCCTTCCAACAGCTCTTATATACCCCAACAAGTTACTGGCAGGGGCAGCTTTTGGTTCTGATGGTGAACCCTACCTTAACCTCCTGCTGGGTACCCCTGTCATGATCCTATCAAATTATATTGACGGATGTCACTACAGACTGTGTGGTTTCAGTGCCCAGATTTGAGAAACTTCACGGATACAGAGAGGGAATGGCATCTCAGCAGACTGGGAAAGTTTGTTTCCTATAGGTGATGGATGAGAGGATAGACCTGAGCAGCTCTCCAATCCCTCCTACACCATTCTGCTTTCCTCTTTGGCACCTGACCTTATCTCAACGGCATTGCTGTGTTGCTGCCTTTCCTCCAGGATTGTTTTGCTTTTGTGTCTGTCCCTTTCCTCAGGATGAATCACTAATTTCTTGCACAAGGAAAGACCTCGCAAACTCAAGCCAGTTAAAGGCATTTCTTGCATCCATACTCTGACTGTAGGCCCTGAGAGAAGCTTCAGCTGAGCCTTTCTAAGACATTCAGGAAGAGATGAGGGAGAAGCAGGGAAGGAAATTACAGCCCTGGAATCAAGCAAGTGGTTTCCAGAGTGAAGATGGGGTTTGAGGGTGTCAGTGGCCCCTGCTACTTCCCTTTGAGTGGGTTCAGATTCAGACAAGCCTCCCAGGTTTGCTGAGGGATGGCAGTGAAGTCATGGTGTTCTGCAAAGGTACTGCAGTGAGGCTCAGGGCTGCCCTTTCACCCCACAGTTATAATCCAGGGACTGCTCACCCTTCAGCTTTCACAGCTTCCTGCCAAGGCAAACGACGACCGTGGCAGGATCCTTGCAGACCCCTTATCACAGTGCCAATGTTTAAACACACTATCAGTCCCAGGCCGTTTCCCTCCAACCTTTGCTGATTTTCCTAAGCAACTTTATGTAACCAGCTGGGCTGGATTTCCATGAGTGTAGAGCAAAGGCTTATTGACCTTGTTTGCTGTTTTATGACAGAAAGTTGGAAGAGCAGTATTTTCCTTTTTTTTTTTTAAATTACATTTTCTTTCTTTTTATCCTTGGCTCTCAGAAGATGCTCAAAGAATTCATGGATGATGTCTGTTCTTACTCCAACATAAAATGATAATATCCAGCCCAATAAACACAAGCAATTTGGGATTGTTAACTACAGTTTTGAATTTTGCTTTTGTATTTGCATTTTATCGACTTATTTCATTCAAAGATATGAAATAGTCTCCAAATGATACCCATGCTGATCATGGTGTTTCTGAAGGAAAGATTTCAAGAGGATCCTCTGTTTCAGTTATTCTTTCAAGACTCACCCTCTCAGACCTGCCATCAGCGATAGAAGGTCAAGTTCAGGAACATGATAGTAAAAAGTTATGGTCCATAAAACAACTTTCAGGCTGTAATGCTTCATGTTTTGTGACTTATCTTCACCTGCAGTTTCCTTTGTTATTATTGCTTGTGCTTCCGAGCACATTATATTGTGGACACAGATATGTAAAATCTGAAGAGTCCTTACAAGTTTTTTTGTTAAAAAAAAAAAAAAAAAATTGTTTTGCTGTTGAAAAAAGGAGCCTTGAGGGAGTAATGGGAAAAAATTACAATATGGACAGTGAGATATTTCTTAATTACTTGTTATTACTTGTCTTACACTGCAGCAATCAGCAGCACAGTGCTAGACATTGCATGGACATTTAATGAAACGGATAAACTTCTCTTTGCATTTAAAATTTTTTGAAAAGCATTTTTCTAAATCCTTTGGTAAAACAGGGACAAAAAAGGGAGTGAAAGTGTGAACTAGAGAGACTCCTGGTGAACTGGGGAGAACAAAACTGCAAAATGCTTGCTTTCTGCACACCCCTTTGAGGAGGCTGGTGGCAAAAAGTGTCACAACAGGACTTTTACTCTATTATTGCAACTCCATAGGCTTGGAGGAGGGAGGACCAGCTTACCTGCCTGCCTTCTTTCCCCTTTTTCTTCAGGTAGCAGGGAGGTATGGTACACATACACACCGCTTGAACTTCAGCACTATGGAAAAGTTTAGCTGGAAGGTTAAACAGTCCGTTTGCATAGGAAGTGTCAATCAC
This sequence comes from Cettia cetti, assembly GCA_013401135.1. Lineage (NCBI taxonomy): Eukaryota > Metazoa > Chordata > Aves > Passeriformes > Sylviidae > Cettia > Cettia cetti. The sequence continues at coordinate 97,586 of VZUI01060316.1, read as the reverse complement.
TTGGCCTCTTCTAGAGGGCTGCTGGGTCCCCTCTGCTGTGTGAGGTGGGCCTTTCCCTGCTATGTACTTTATTTCCCCAGAGAGTAATTTTACAAGAGCACTATAAAAATTCTTGATAAAAAACGTTACACATAAATACAGTTAAATACCCTCCCATATTTTTCATGGATCTTACCGAGGCATTTTTTGTTCTAATGTAGAAAGCCCTCTTCTGCCACTGCTGCTCTCAGGTGGCAGGTACACTATGAGAAAAAACCATGCCAGAGAGGAGAAACTATCAGCTGCACCACAGCAAAGTGAAAGATACCCAGTATTCCTGAGGGGTAACTTTTATGCCTGTGATACTTTTTCCTAGAGGTTGACTGACTCCATGGCCTTTGACTGTGGGGTTGGGATGGTGATGCCAGTCAAGCAGGCAGAAGAACCCTTTGTGGTCTCACAAAGGTGCTTCTTTCTCACAGTCGATTTCTTCTGCTGTGTTTGCCAACAATTTCAACTTTGACAAATAGTTCCTTTTTTATGTCTGACAAATGTTCATCTTCAAAGAATAAAAACTACAAAAGCAAGAGAAATGCTACTCACCTAGGCTCCACTATTGAAGAATAATCTTCTGCAGTGCTCAAATATCTGCTAATGTGAGCTGAACAATAACTGAAGACACAGCTGTAAGACAGGAAACAAGCCTAGGTAGGGTAGGGGGGTTTTGCACCTTGCCAAGTTACAAATGGCTCCTCTTGGAAAGGGAAATTATCTGATTTATTCAAAATAAAATATTTATTGACTCCCATGGCTCAATTTAGACAGGAATCCAGTCAAAGAGGAGTATGGAACAGCAGAAAGGGTGCTACCTGTTCCTGGAGAATCAGGTGACCATCTCACAGGACTCCATAAATCTTATAGCTGAGCTGTAGCACCAAGACCAGGCAATACTGGTTTCATCTTGATGTGACCATCCACACACAGTACATGCCACTTACACTTAGAAGTGCTAACTCAAACTGAAAAGCTGCAAAACACAAATAATACAGTCAGAAACAGGGATCTCTAGTCTTCTTGGAATAGGTCCTGTAAAGCGCCATAGCAAATACCCAAACTGTAAAGGAAACAGAGCTGGGGAAAAGGTGAAGTGTGAGGAACAGAGGTTCTGATCCCAGGGCTCTCCTCAGTCCTGCGTCCCATATCACTTATCAGACTGCCAGATAGCAGGTATGTGGTGAGGAGGAGATTGTTCAGCTAAACGCAGCCAATAATAAATATTGCTCAAAGTACTGTATTTCTGCTAATCAGAACGATCGTTTCAGCCTAATGCAGAGGCTTTCAGGGCACTTGAGCATCCTTCAGCTTGTGAATATGCTAGGAGATAAATAATGTGTTCACCAAAATCAAGGAAGTGATTGTGCCTCTGTATTTGGCACTGGTGTGACCACACCTCCTGTCCTGTGTCCAGTTTTGGGGCCCTCAATTTAGGAGGAACATTGAGGTGCTGGAGTGAGTCCAGCTGGAGCTAGGAAAGGATCTGGAGTCTGAGGAGGAGTGGGTGAGGAAGCTGGCGGTATTTAGCCTAGAGAAAAGGAGGCTCACTGGGACCTTATCTCTCTGATAAGAGTGATACTGCTCTGAAAGCAATCTGAAAGGAGGGTGTAGCCAGGTGGGGGGCAGTCTCTTCTCCCCACAGCCAGGGACAGGATGAGAGTACATAGTCTCAAACTCTTTGAGGAGAGGTTTAGGTTGGACATTCGGAGGAATTTCTTCACAGAAAAGGAGATTAAACACTGGAATGAGCTCCCCAGGGAGGTGGTGGAGTCATCGTCCTTGGAGGTGTCTAAGGAAAAACTTGACACAGCCTTTCATGCCATGGTCTGTTTGACATGGTGGTATTAGGCCGTAGACTGGACTTGATGACCTCAGAGGTCTTCTCCAACCTAATTGACTTCATGATTCTGTGATACCTGCTTTTGGGAAAGCAGAAATAGTGCCACTGTGCCTGCTGGCTAGGTTAGGGATCAATGGCAGACAGCATCCATCCTAGCATGCTTGGTTAGACCCTTTTGGGGTCTCTACTTCACACAGACCCTGTGTTGCTGGCTTTGCTGCTCACTGCTTGGACAAAGACCCACACTACATGTGTGTGGCTCTGGGTAAAGTCTGCAGTATAATCCTACTGTGTTGCTCAAGGACAAACTGCCTCAAAATGAACAAGAAACCCCATGTTTGGGATGCCTGGGATAATTGTATGAGAAATGGGTTTAGTTCTGTCAACTCTGCCATGAGCAGTTGAAAGACTTTTCTGCAGAGCAGCTGTAATTGAAAGATCAGTTCCCATGGAAGCTGCTCTCACGTAGAGGGTTTTTTTCCCTGAGATGAAAGGATCCCTCTTGCCTCTCCAGCCTTTTGAACATGCATTTGTAATCTAAAAGCTGGCAGATCTCTTTGTGCTGTTTTAAATGGTTATGCCATGACAGTGTCCATGCATCTCATCATCCCTAATGTATTTATAATCAGGACACCCTTTTATACCTCCTTCCTTAAAGAATTATTGCCACCTCCCTTTTGTGGGTGGAGAATTAAGGCATAAAAACTGAAGCCTACTCAAGTGGTCATGCTGTGCAGAAAGGAAAGCTAAATAGCTGTGGAGAGTTCTTGAGCATGCCAAAAGGAAAGGGTCAGTACAGGGACTTCAGTGGTGGGTTGGAGAGGACAGTTGGACGGGCTCTGCTTCAAGAGGCATTAAAATTACGTCACTGATTAATGCCTCAAATTGCCAGACCACTGTCACTCCCTGTTTTCATCAATCTTTAGGAAAGGACAAGACTGGGACACTGGAAAGAGGATGTTCCAAGCTGAAGCCCAAAGTTTGGCTGCTTGTTTGGTGGGGGTGCTGCCCTGTCCACCTTGCTGTCCTACAGGTGCAGAAGTCCTATCTATTCTCCAACTTTTAAAATTTTTTTGAACATTTTTGAGTGTTAAAAGCAACATTATAGTTCATGTATAATTGAGAGGATGGCATTCATGCATGTCTGTGGTGGTTTTTTAGCTAGTGCATTGACTATAGGCTGCAATCCATTCCAGAGAATGATGCATTCAAGATGTTATTCAAATGTGTCCTGCACACAGGTAAAACACCACACAGGATTGTGAAAGAGATCAGGAACCCTAGTGGTTGTGCAAATATTACATTTTATTAATAATGAAATTGATCACAAATACTAGTGAAAGCCATTTCAGTAGACTGTTATTTTACAGCCATATATACCTGAGGGCTGCCTCCCAATATCAGAATATCAATCAACTGCTTAGTCTACATTCAGCACTGAGTTCCTGCCAAATGTCATAGGGTAAATTAAAAGCTTTTTTTCCTTATCTTTAGAGCTTAGCCCCAAAAACCAGGTCTGAGATGATTTTTTTTTTGCCAGTTACATAACAGTAAAAATGGTTTAGCAGATCTAAACCCTTTCATTTAAAATAAAGCCCATGTGGGTTTGCTACACACTAACTTTCAGCTTCACCCATTCTCTAGCAATAAATACAAACCACAAAAAAAATGCAAAGCAAAAAGAGAAGAAGCAAATACAGCTTATGTAGACTGCAAATATAACTCTAGTACTGCTCTCTGAACAGGGAAACTACAGCAAATAGGCAGGTACAAAACAGCTGGCAAGCTGCAGTGACTGGAATATCACCCATTTATTACTTTCCTATTCAACAGCAGGTGAACTGAGACCAATGGCTGGGGTCTGAACAGCTAGAGAAAATTAACTCTTGCTCTGCAGGAAGTAAAAAAAAATCAGGTGGCACTTTGGAATTGACAGTAATGCCTCTGTTTTGTTTTTGCAGAGTAGCTTTCGTTGTTTAGGAAGGCAGATAATCTCAGTGTGTATGGAAGTTCCTGTAGTGTGCTTGCTGCACCGTGTTTTTCCTCCTTAATTCAGCAGAACTCTCCCAAAAAAAAGTACACTGCTGATGGAGTATGCTGCCTGTGCTACCAGAACACACTGCCAGCTGCACAATTTAGATCTGGTCTGCAGCAACAGGTGTTAGGGCTTTGCTTCTGGATAAGCATTTGTGAACCTGGGATTCACTTTTGTGGATTTTTAGAAACAAACTAGGAAAGATCAGTCATGTTTAATAGCTTGAGAACAGCACAGAACTTGGGGGGTTTCCCCCCTTCTTTCTACTTCAGCTTTTTTATCACTAAGCTATTTTTTGTATTTATGACAACAATGTCCAGAGGAAGAACTAGAAACAATAACAGAACAAGTTCCATTGGGGAGTGTCACTTCAGCTGGGAAAACATAAGGAAGTTGATTTCAAAGAGCAAGCATAATTTAGAAGGAGGTAACTCTACCTTGCTAAAGTTTTGCAGCAATGACTTCATTCTTCTTCCAGCCTGAGATGGAAAAGAGAGGAGGGATGGACAGACACACGAGTACAAATTATTTCTTTTGATTAGACAAAGTCTGGTAAAACACTTGCGTCTAATTAGACGTCAGAACTGCAGGGAAATCATAACATCTGTGATAATCCCAGTGCTCACTGTTACTGTTGGTGGTAAGAGATCTCATCTCAGCTACAAGACTTAATTGCCATGCTTACTAGTAACACATTACTACAATTTTAAAATGCATATATCATCTGCCCTTGATGAGATAATTTCCCTATTCTGGTAGCATTTACAAGCTGTGGGCAAGATAGGGACTTGCTGTACCAGGTGCCATGTGACGCACTCTGTGACAATTATGGCCACAAATGTTTTAATTTTTAAATTAGGACAGGCAGAGCAATGGGGCCCAGTAAAGGGAGGAGAGTAGTCATGATGAGATTGTGTGGTTGTGGTAGAAATTAGCTTATGCACAGTTCAAAGGATTTTGTTTGCAACAAGGCTGCAAAGAAGATAGGAAAGGAAAGGCATCAGGACAGCTCAGGGACCCCATAGCACACCTTTTGCTAATGAAAAGCTCAGAGGCTCTGAAGAAATGCAAAGGAGCTCATATGCCAGGAGCAATAGAGATCTGAAAACAAGCAATAGAGATCTGAAAATGTAAGGGATCTGGCATGCTACCCTGAGACACATGGGAGATAAATAATAATGGACTTTAAACAGAGCGAAACACTAACTTCCCTTCAAGTTAACTTGAAAGTCAGTGGGGTGCCCAGCTCACAGTTGGGGCAGGCTCAGATGATGTACTGCCGAAATGAGAGTCTGGTGTGCTGGAGCTCTTACAGTCTGCTTCTGCTGCTACATGGGATGAACACATAGAGAAGCAAAGCAGAGCTTTTGAGAAGTCTAGCAGCATTTCAGCAGCACTGAAGCCACTTCAGGGGCAAGAACAGGAGATTTCTTCTCTGGTTGCTTCAGTGCTGGCACTTGCAGCTCCCTGCACTGACAGTTCCCATTCACGCTGCTAAGTGGAAGTGTTCCCAGTCCCTTGAGTCTGCCTTTGGTAACACCCTTAGCACACAGTCTGGTTGATTGTTTGCAGGAATATAATGGTTTATCCTTACAAGTGGTTCTTCTTGGTATCTCAGACACAGATATGTTTTTGACACATTCCCTTCACTGATGCACTTCTGGGGCAGCAAACATAAAGGCAGAAAAATCTGCTGTGCAGAAATTAAATCTCCCTTGTCTAGGTGTGAACCTTGGGAAGGTTGATTGGTCTTTGAAACATCCAACCAGGAGTCTTGTCCGTCACACTCTTTGGAATTCTAAATATTAACAGAATAGCAATCATATGACATTTTGCTGCTGAGTTTCAATTTCAGAAATTATTTGCTGGATCTTTTGTTTGGAAATAGAAGCACATTCCGCAGTGTTATGGCTATTTATAGTTTGGAATGAAGCAGCACTAAAAGCATTAGAGGCAATCAGAGAAAATTGCTAGAACTGGGCTCAAGGGAAACCACCTCAGGAGATTCTTTCTGCAACAGGCAGCTGACCTGTGAGTTGCTCAATCAGAAGATGAGGATGCAAACTTTGGAGTGGTCTGAGATAGACTAGATAAGCAGAGAGATGGACTGGGTATTACCAACCACACAAATATATCAGGTTCTGGAAACCCTCAGAGCTGGACGGCCATTGTAGATGGAAGGGTACTGAGGAGAGCTTTAGGACACAGAAATCACTCGTCTGCTTCTCATGCTTTTCCCTAAGTGTTGTCTTACGGCTTTTTCCATGTGGAGGATACAGATAGCTTCTGCTCTGCATCATTGGAGATCGTTCATCACCACTGAGCTCCTTCATCAGCAGTGGAGCTGGGGAAGGGCCTTGAAGGGAAGCCATGAGAGGAGTGGCTGTGGTCACTCGGCTTGTTTGTCCTGGAGGAGACTGAGCAGAGAGCTCACAGCGGTTTACGTCTTCCTCAGGAGGCAAAGCACAAGGGCAGGCACTGATCTCCCCGGTGACCATTGACAGAACCTGAGGGAATGGCCTGAAGTTGTGTCAGGGAAGGTTTTGGTTGGATTTTGGGATAAAGTTCTTCACCCAGAGGGTGGCTGGGCATTGGAGTAGGATCCCCAGGGAAGTGGCGACAGCACCAGCTTGACAGAGTTCAAAAATCGTTCAAACAATGCTCCCAGGCACATGGTGGGGTTTTTGGGTTGAGCTGGAGCCGATGATCCCTAAAGGCCCCTCTCAACACATTCCATAATTCTTACACTAGCACACCAGAACCTGTCCGAGCACAGGACAGGTGTGAAACCCTCCTGCGAAGAGACATTCAGGGCGTTCCTTCTCCATCGAGTTCCCTCACCTTTCGGGCGTGAAACAAAAGCCTGAAAAAAAGAAAGGCTAAGCAGCAAACCCCTCGCCCGAGCGCAGTCCGCCGGCCGCGGGCTCCCCCTGACGCGTCCGTCGTCACTCGGCCCTGCCCCGGCGGGGCGGCCCCGCCCCGGCTGAGGCGCCGCCGCCGCCCGGTGTCCGCGGGGCGGCATGAGGAGAGCCGGGGGCGGCTGCCGGGGCCGCCATGTCGCTGCTCTGCGTGCGAGGTGAGCGGGGCGGCGGCGGAGCGGGTGGACACGCCTGGGCAGGGTTTGGCTTTGTCCTGGGTGAAGTGGGTTTCAGCCGCCCTGGAGCGGGGACGGGCGTGCTGGTGCCTCCCGTCTGAGCCGCGGGCGGCCGCGGCCCGGGCCGCCACCTGCACCCCTGGGCTGGAGGTGCCGCATGGCGAGGGAGCAGGTGCGGGTCCAGGAGCGGCGGTCCCGGCCGGGGAGGTTCGGAGCCCCGGGAGCCGTGAGGAGCCGTGGCTGACTTTGGGAGTTGGCTCGGACACGAGTTGAATCGCCCAGTGAACGGCGTGGGCAGGAAGCAGACTGCTGTCACTCCGTATCCTCGCCTTAGAGCGTGCATTGTTATTTCGCATACATTCCTAATTACCGTCTCATCCTGCTATCGAGCCTCGTCCCCTTGCTGAACAGGTTGCGGGAAGCCGGCACTTTCTCTGCGCAATGGATTATAGTGCTGTCTCCGGCTTCCCATTTATTACTGCCTTGTGCTGAAAAAATAATGATAAATCCCTGGGGGAAACCATCTGCTCACGCTACTGGGACGTGTCTCCCTGCACTGAATGTCGTGGTCACCGGGCGTCCCCGAGCGCAGCCGTGCCCTGCGGCTTAAAAGTGTAGTTTTAATGTTCTCAGCTCCTTTGCCAGGAATGATACAAAAACTGGCACGGCTGGTAGTTCAGCTTTTCTTTCACACACACGGGTTTATTGATAACAGCTCCTTATCCTGCTGTTCGTCACCCTTCTGACTGAGAATCTCAGTGTCGGTAATGGTGTAAGATGCCCAGTAGAGCATCTTGAGATGTGCTGTTTTGGGGAGAGCCCTGTGTTTGGGGAGTGTTTCTGAATTAAGTTTCAGCTCTTTTATTAAGCACATGTTCTTTTTATGGGCTTAGGAGAGGTGGATAAGTGCTAAGTTTACCTTAAATTTGCTTTTTGTACATTTCTGTGGAAACTGAAGTGCAGGCTTGTCTAGTCCATTTTGAAGATTTTGCCAAAATCATGTAGTTGAAGCAGAGTCTTATAAGCCAAAAGATGCTTATACTGTGTTACAGGTGTTTTTTTATTCTGTGTGGTGCTTCATCCTCAGCATGTTTTCAGAGTGTCCTTTAAAGAAATGTGGGTTTGATACCACTTGAAGCTGATTGTCTTAGAAATGTATTTACACACCGTTCACAAGGAATAGTGAAAGAACATGAACTGAATGATTGAGTTGCTGAAAGTGTCTTTTCTTTTCATGGTATTTATTCTTGATTTTTAGAAGTTTTGGGACAAAAGCATTTTGGGAACCTGGAATGATGCACTCTTGTGTTTGATTTTATTCTTTGGTTGTGTGAAGAGCTAAAGAAGAAACTTGAGGTGGCTGGTGACTGTGTGTAAAGAACTACTGTGAAAATTGTTATCTTCTGTTTCCATCTGCTGTGTGAAGACAGTAGAAGATACCAGCATTCATTTAAATAGATGATGCTGAGCAACTTTACTATGAGATTACAGATTGTAGTCAATTTACTAAATGTCAAGAAACATGTTTTCTGAAATAGGCATGACTGAAAGGATGAGCTGATGAGATCACAAGTAACAACCATCTAACATGAAATGGAAGTATGTTCAGGTACAGCAGTCTGAAAAACAAAACAGATAACAGGAGCTGAGATGAAACAGCCAGGGCAAGGAGGAGGCAGCTTTATTAATTGTCACTTTTTAAAAAAAGCCCAACAAATGGCACTTTTCTTGATTCTTTTACCTTTTCACTGAAATGAACTAATCTTGTTGAGACAGCAGTTAGTAAGAAAGTTGAAAAAGATAGGGGTTTTTTTCTGTTCAAAATGGTACACATGTTAGAGTACATAGTAGTGTGGGGTTGGATGGTGTAGAGCTGAGACTAACAAAGAAAGACAACAGAAACCCCCATAGAATAAATGTGGGTGATGGGGACAATGTTAATAGCGTCTGGATTGCAGTTTTACAGATAAAGGAAAATGTGGGAAAAGCCCTAAGTGTCAGCATCACAAAAAGTCTGACAGTCAGAAGGATAGTGTTTTAATTTATTGATTTATTTTTCACTCCCCTTGAATTATGCACATTAATAGTATTTTAGTGAATTGCTAATCTAAAACAGTGCTCAGTGTTTGTGACCAAACATGTCTGAGTGCTGCCTTTGTTCCTGAAAGACCAGCTAGTATACATGGCTTCTTGATGTCGTGTTGAGTGCTACGTTTGTTTTACCTTCTTGGAGAACAAATAATTTTTTGTGTTTTTTTCTTTCCCCTCCCTCTTGTTTATTTGGTTTGATTTGTTGTTTGTTTTATTTGTCATTGTTTTGTTATGTGACATTTTTTGTTTGGGGTTTTTTTGAGACTCACTGAGCTATGTCTGCCATAGAAATAGGGAGCACCTGACAGAAAATCTAAGCTCAGAGGAGTTGTGAGTCTGGGCTTGTCTGCAACTGTTCAGGGGATGTGTGAAATAAGCCAGTGGCTGTTGTAGGAGCAAATTAAGGGACTCTTTTGAAGCAGGAAAATATGCAGTGAGTGTAAGTGAAGTCAAGGAGAAAAAAAATCTTGAATATTACATTACATTACATGATTGAGGCTTTTAGGAGACTTCTTCGTATTTTGATTCCACTTGCTTAAGTGCAAGAGAGGTTGCATACACTCCTGTTCAGAGCAGCTGTGTCTGGATTATGTCTGATAATCTTCTCTTGGCATAGTTTGCTTTATTAGTTTGCGTTTTGTGTTGTATTTGTGAAAATAGCACATATTAAATAAAACTAATCCCAGGGAAGCAGTCTGGGTTTTCACATCAGTCTTGCATTGCTAGCTTTCTTGGCTTTCTCTTGTAACTATTGATTTTACCTGGCATCCCAACTAGATAAAATTTCTTTTCCTGATCTTTCCTGTCTCCTGTCTGGGAGATGGGAATAACTGCTGTCTCAGCACAGCTTGCAGGCGTCATAGCTAAAGGGACCCTGCTGAAGCTGGATCACCCGGTCACTGGCTCTGTTTATCATTGTCCTGACACATTCTTCATGCCTTTTCACTTGCTTCTGTTGTATCCTACTTTGTCCCCAGCCCTTGCTGTCTCAAGACTGATGGTTCTCTTCTAGTTTTTCTCCTCTCTGCTTCATAGCAGCTTAAGCTGTGTCTTCACTGTCACTGTATTCCAAACTGCTTGACCTACTTGGTCCACCTGATAATTATAATGCCAAGGATGTTGACAGTGAGGTTCTTCCCTCATCCCTGTGCACCGTACCTGACTTAGTCCCATGAGGGCATAGTGCTTTTGTATAGCTTGGATTTATCTTGAGGCCTGATCCCCAGTATCTGTGTGAGATTTGGCTGCCAGAGTTTTGTAGGAGAATGACTTGGGTAAGGTCTTGCCCTCTAGAATTTCAAGTTGGCTGCTGTGTGAAATCACGCTGTCTGGAGGTTAGGAATGATATTTTTTTGTTTGCCTAATGTTTATCTTGTGTCCGCTCCGAAGAATTAGAAGTGCTTGTGACATTTTTGCCAAAACAGCTGGAGTGTAGGAGTATCACTCAGAGAACTTAACAGTCCATCCCTGTATTGCCAGCAAAATTTGAGTTCCAGGACTGAATTGAACTGTATTGACATCTAAGTGAAAGAAAAAAAGAAGGAAAATGGAAATGGATGTTAATGATAACAGAAATGAAAACATGTTCAATCTTGTGGAGTACTTACAACTACCTATACCTACAAGTGGTCAAGTGTCAGGAACTTCTCTTTAAAGGATTTTTCCCCACCTTGATGTAACAGCCTCAACTTACCTCACTGTTCTGTGTAAGACTGAATGCAGTCCAGCTTTCTGTTGTGACAGTATTCTAAAATGGTTGTAGAATTGAAAAAAAAAGCCCCTACCTGTCTTTCTGTAGGTTAAAATGATGAAGAAAAGAATTGGACATTAAAAGTAGTAGCAGAAGTGTAAGGCTATAACAGTAGTATATTAAAATAACATAATGATTTGTTTAGAATTTGCTGTGTGATTATTATGAACTCCATTTCTATAGTTGTCCTTAGTCAGGAAACTACAAGTGTAGGTAGTGCCGGAACAAAATAAAGTGCATTAGACATCTGGGTGATAAGACTCAGATAGAAGTGTTCTCTACTAAAAGAGTAATTTTGTCTTAAGAGTTAAATTTGAAGTTTATAAAGCTGTAATTATAATTACAATTTATAATTGTAATTGAAGAGAACTTTTAAGATATCTGCCTTTTTCTGATGTTCAGTAAAACCTGCAGACTATGTTTGGCTTTTTATGTGCAGGTGATAATTTGATTTCCTGTTTAAAATCCTCACTCTTTCAGCTTCAGGCACTGTTCATGCAAGTTTCAACAGTGTGGAATCTACTTTTTAGCTATTTAGGGTACTATGAATTACTTGAAACCTCCGTGTATTCCTCAGGATGAAGGAAAGTTACAGACATGCTTCCTGAATTTGAATAGTGTGTGCTTCCTTCTTGCTCTCGTGGTGTACTCTGAGCTGACTCCTTCAGTCTGGGATCTGCCAGGCCTAACTTGTTAAAGATGTTGTTAGCATACTCTTTTAATATGCAATAAAGTTCTCCATTTAATCTAAATGCTGAAAGAACCTAATTTTAAACTTCAACAGTCCAAGATCTAGTTGCAGCTTACACAGCAGCGTTGAAAGTCCAAGCAAATTAAACTGCTATTTTAAATCCGGGACCTTACTTCAAATACTTGAGTGCATATGAAATATATATGTTTGATGGCAAATCATCTTCCTATGAATTTCCTTTGAAATTTCTTCCTGCTTTTTTTTTTTGTTTTGTGCTTTGTGGTCAAATTTTACTGGGTGTTTTGAAAAATACTTAAATCACTCAGTAAATGCTGTTTTTGTGGCTCTACCAAGAGATCTTGAACTGGAGGGATGTGTCTAATAACTCTTTCTCTGTTGCTTTTTCATTCTGATAATTTCCTAGGTGGTCTTGCAAATAGATCTGCTGTTTGCTTTGAAAGGTGCTTTGAAAGTATGTAGGGTCTTCACTAACTGTGCCTCTTTGTAATGTTAGAGGTAACTGGTTAGTACCTGGCATTTTCTTGGTGTGGAAGTGTATGTAAACAGCTTGCTGGTCTTGCCTTTTGTTTGATGGAACAATTTCTGCAGTCAGGAGCTTAAAAGGTTTATAGCACTTGAATTTGCTTTTCTTTGCCACCTTTGTTTTCTGACCTTACTTCTAAAGTTTGTACAGTAGTGAAAATTGCATTTAATATTGTGTTGATCTCGTCATTGTTAAATAGAGAACTAAAATCTGCTTTACTCGTATTGTTGGTGTGTGCTTATCTGTGCCTGCTTTAACCATGTTTGCCTAGAGCTTTGCAGAAATGAGACTTTGCTTGTATACTGTCGCCTGTAAAGTTTGGCAGATGCTTTCTGTGATATGGATTCCTATTCCACAGGTATGTTCTGGGCATTTAGATCAGCCGTCTTTGCATTTAGCAGGATTTCAGATAGATTTTCTTTTCTCTTAGGCCCTCCTTATACCTGACTAGGCTGCTGTGCATAATCCTGCTTTTACTATTTGCCTTTTGAGTGGCTTCTGTGTCTTGTTCGGTTTTGTGTAAATGGCAAATGCCCAGTTGAGAAGGAGTGAAATATGGCAGGCATTTGGAACACTTGAAACACCACTGATCAGGGCCAGCCTCTCAAGTGACTCTCTATTACTGTTTCACTGGATACCCACCATACTATGTCATTTTACACTTTATTGAGACACTGTTCTACCCTAAGTAAGTTGTGTATCTCAAAAAATTCCATGTGTGCACAGTTTGGGTCAGTCTTTCCAAGCTGATACTGAACCGTAGGCATCTTTTTTTTCCAGAACTTTAACTCCTTAGACATTTGAGACATTTGTCTAGAGTGCTCAGTGATCTGTAGGTACCTTGACCTCCCACAGGTGTGCTCAGAGTGTCATACTCTGGTCTTCTTGGAGCCTCTTTTCTGATCTCTCTGGATTCATTTAAAACAAAGGTCACTGGGCTACAGACTACTTCAGTGACATGTGAGTTGCAGTTTTCTAGACCTTCTGATTTTTATTATTTGCGCAGTGAATATTAAACATTATCTTCACTTGCCATGGGCTAGAAAATACCTGATCTCACAGGTGCTTGCTTGTTCCTGAGCATGGGGCAAATGTTTATGGGGTGCTTAATGCTTTTTAACCATTAGCAGTTAAATTAGCTGGTGAGTTGGGAGAGTGATATCTTTGTTGGTGTTTTGTCTCTATTCAGATTTTTTGTTAAGTTTAACTCTCTTGCTTTTCCCTGCATTTAACTTTCTACGTCTTGGGCCACACAACTTGTGTCAATATAGTTTATTTCTTGTATTTTACTGTGGCTTTATAGCTCTTTTGAGATGGAGTGGAATTCAGCTGTCTGTCTTGCTTGAGGACTAGTGGCTTTTTGGTCCCCTGGAAAGCACCTAATAAATGGTTCCTGAATCTGATTGTGACAGTTTTGGTTCATATTTATTTTTCTCAGTCAATTGGTATTAATTACTCCAAACTTTATGAAATTGACTCTCTCTGTATTGTCTCTCCTGTATTACTAGAGATTGTTCTTGAACAGCTCATGTGGTATTTCATTTGATCACAGTTACTGCAGGTAATATTAAATAATTGTTTTGTAGAAGAAAATTGGAGTGGTGATCCAAAACAGTTGTTCTGCTGCTTAACAGTTACTGAGTTGGAATGCTGTTTGCAAGTTTTGAAAGAACTGAAGAAGTACTGGCAGGCATATGAGCTTTTCAGCATTTCTCTGTTTAACTGTCTTTGTATGAGTAGTGCTGTCTTCTATGATGAGCAGATTGCAGCCAAATGCATTATGAATTACATTATGTGCATCTATATATCTATTTTAGCTGGGAATAAAGCTTCAAGTGTAATCCAGTTGAAAAAAAAAAGTTAAACTAAGAAATCTGTGATGATAGCTTCATGAAAAGATGATAATGTGATTTACTTGGTGCACTGTAAACAGCTGAGACTTCTAACTCTTTTGCCACGCTTTCAAAACAGATTTCTTACTGGCCTTTTAAGTTATTTTTCCCATTATGAACATTGAATAATTGAATAATTACACTTCACAATAACAAAATGTTGAGTACCTACAGATCTTAGCAGCCTTTCCCTTCTTGTGTAGTGCGGAGTGCAAGAGACTAGCTGTGGCTAGAGGATCAGGTTAGATGATAAGTCCTCAGCATGGAATTCTTTTGACTGATGCTGGTTGAACTTACTAGGTCCCATATTATGTCCTGGATTCATGTCCTGCTGTTGAGGAAAGTGGCAAGGAATCAGAGCACAGTACTGGCAGGTATGCTGCCTCTCTGATGGCTAGATGTGGGCATCCTGAAAATGAAAGGGAATGCTGCCAGCTAATGGTTGTGACTTAGTTTATGTTCCCTCTGGCATACTGCTCTCAAGTGCATGTTCATCCTTTTGTCAGATGAGTTGGGGTGGGATTTGGACAAAACTGTGTGGGAAGTGGGTCCATACATTCAACGTGGAAGCATATGCTGAGAGGGATTCAGTTCATGGAAACCCTGTGCTGAGAGAAAACTAAATTGGGGCAGTGCCAGGTATGAATAAATATTGTCCACTTTGTTTGCAGAATTTACTTTTGCTGGCCACACTTAAATTTGTAAAAATCTTAAAACTGCTGGACAGGATGCATGGGGTAGGAACTGTGTTAAAATAATTTAAAATCTTGATTTTGTTCCCTTTTGGATTGCCTGTATCTGGGGAAACAAAGCATTAAAAAATATAAGGAGGGTATGGTGCTGTAAACAGTTTTGTGCTGATCTCAGTTTCTTGATGCTCTTCCTTGCAGTTGAACATAGTATATAAATGGAAAGTGAATTGGTCTGGGATGTCTTGTCTGATGAAGGATAAGAGGAGGTGTCTTGTTCAAAATAATCTCTAGCCTAAAACTGATGGCGAGTTTGAAAATGGCTTCAAGCCTTGACCGTGTCCCTTTAAGGAATACTGGTTTTAACCTTGTTACTTAAAGCTCTTGTGACTTAACTCTCTTAAATCTTTACAACCTAAATGCTCTGCTAAACAGATTCCAACATTTCTACCATGGAGACC
This sequence comes from Cettia cetti, assembly GCA_013401135.1. NCBI lineage: Eukaryota > Metazoa > Chordata > Aves > Passeriformes > Sylviidae > Cettia > Cettia cetti. The sequence goes on along the minus strand of VZUI01060316.1, from coordinate 82,466 downwards.
TAATTATTAGGTATAAAATAACTGCAGAATTATGGTTCTGAGTATTGTCACACTTTTATTTCTCTTAGGCCAATGTAGTAATACTCAGCTTAAAAAACATCCTTAAAAAAAGTAAAAATAACTTGCACTTCCCTTCACTTTTGGGATGCTGCTCTGTTCAGTCAAAATCTGCACCGTATAACTAACCTGCTGTTGTCTTTGTTGGCATCTGCTGAAAGGATTTTGGATCTGGAGCTAAGAGTGGTGGCCCATGAAAGCTTTCACTTTTCTGTGCTGTTGTGGCAGCATGATGCTGCAGTTCGTGTGCCAGGGATTCAAGCATGCTTGGGTAAGGCAAAGAGAACTGTGAAGGAACTGCATCACCCAGAACCTGTTCTGAAGGATAGGTAGGGCTTTTGTCCAGTGTCATTACCAAACTCCATTTTTCCCAATCCTTAAGTACTGGATGGGCAAGGACTACAACTTCCATAATAGCTTTTCAATCTAAAGAAAGGCACACCAGCTTCTGCTGTTCTGATGCTGAAGTTAGTAAACCACTTCAGCATAAAAAGCAGAAATTCGTCACATATGATAATCAGCATAAAGCTGATTAGCTTTAATGTAAATACTAAATTTCTAGACAGAACCATTTTCTTCTCCTAAAGACTTGTAAAACTTCAGAACAAGTTTTCAGAAAATGTCCAGGGACTTCAGATTTTCAGTACCTGTGATTATTCACTTGTAGTTATCACACACTCTTCTGTTCCAACAATCTCAGTCCTTTGCAAACAAAGTCCTTGTGGAGTGTTATGGCTGCAATTACACATTGGAGAGCTACAAACGCTTGTTGTGGAAATCTTCAGTAATTGTTTCTTCCTATAGGGCCAGGAGTACCAGAGACATGGTGTGCCAAGGTAGTTTGTCAGCTTTGTGTGAGAAGGATTTTGACTGCTGAGTAGACTATTACACACATTGTAGAAAATCGTTGTTCCTCTTTTGTTCCCCTTCCAAATTTCATATGTTACCCTTTGTCAAGATTTCTTTAAAGGCAAGCAGGTGGTGTTCTCCAGGAGATTGTTTGGCCTCTTCACGCTTCATGTGGCTTGTCTTTGAGAGTCAGAGACGTCATAAATTACATGAAAGCTGAGATTGCCTTTGTTTTTGGATTTCAGATTTCTAACCTTACCAAAATCGTAATGCTGTTTTGTAGATTAATAAAGTTGTGGGTTTAAATGAAATTCTCCATATTTTGTGGTTCAGACATCCCCCAACCTTGAGCTCCTGATCTGAACCTAAACTTTTAGTGTGTGACTTGAATTTGGTATGCAACATGGATATGGATTTGTAGGGAGGTAAAAATGGGCATGAAACAGTAGTTTTATCTCAGTCTTTCCTACCTGGTATAGTTTGCTGCATGTGCAGAATTTTATTAAATTTTGACCTATCAAATTAAGTAAGTGGAGTCTGTGTATGCTCCATTTCAGTAGGAGATTTTTAGAGATTAATTGCTGAGAAACTCCATAGCTATAAGGCCAGAATGGACTGTTGTAATCATCTAATATGACCCTCTGTGATACATAATATTTTAAAAATATGACTACCTAAATTCTTACAGAAAGAATCAGATTCTGAACTAAAATTCGTGAAGGATTTTCTACGGTTCTTGGCAGCTTTATGTTGATTATCATATGTGATGAATTTCTGCTTTTTATGCTGAATTGGTTTACTAGTTTCATCATCAGGACATCAGAATCTGGTGTGCCTTTCCGTTGATTGGAGAAGTTGTTATGAAAGTTGTACTCTTTGCTCTTTTAAGGATTGGGGAAAACGGAGTTTGGTAATGTCTGTTACTTGAGTAGAGGCAAGTGGATGTTATATTATGAGTAATCTGACTACATGACAAGTGTTTACATATTTTTCTATGGTTAAAAAGAGATGAAGGCCTGCCATGACCTATTAGATCTCAGTGTTAAATCACTTTTTTTGTTATGCTTTTTTTTCGCTACACATATTGTTACACTTTTGCTAGGCAGAAGGAGTGTGGTTTAGCGGAGCTTGATGGACAGACCTTTTAGTTCTGTAGTAAATTTGAGTTTGAAGTTACTGTTCTGTATAAGCCTGACACTTTATTCAAAGATGTAGAAACATGTTCAAGCTGTATTGGAGGAGAGTTGCATGTGACAGAAGTTAAAAAAAAAAAAAATAATAAAAATATATATATATATATGCATGCTCCTGGGGGCCTGCATTGTATATTTCTTCGTAGAATGTCAGGGAAGAGCTGGTGCTGCAGATGAAATGGGGGTTACTTGATGCAGAAATGGCAAATGCTACAGTTATATGAAGTAAACAATATAAAAAATTTGAATTAGTAGTGTTGAGTTAGTTTTCCTAGAGGGTGCAAACACATTTGTGTTATAAAGCAAAAGGGAAGCTTGTAGCTAAAGTGGTGGGAAGGGAGCTGTTAATTTAGGACTTGGAACTAGCCCCCAAAAGTTTAGCAGGAGTCATGATGAATGGGTGTTGTGAGGGAAACAGACATGTTGGGAGGGCTATCCTACTCTAGAAAGAGAGGAATAGAGGTGACTGGGAAAATTCCACTGTGGTTTGGTGATGCAAAACTGTAAAGCAGCATTAGTGTGGATAAAAGAGAAGCAGCTGGGCTGAAATTGCTTTGGAAAGAGCTGATAAGAGATTTTGCTGTGATAGCACAAGAGATCTAGTGCACGTAGTTCAGGATTTAAATGTGGGTAAAAATCTCATAACATGGTTAGAGCAAAGTATGTCTAGGTATTCTCACTGTGAAAGACTAACTCCCCACACCAGAGAATATATGCTGTTAGTTTTGGCTGGGGTACAGGGAGCTGTGTTATCTGATGGTTTCACTGTCAGACAGTGAGTGACTAAAGCGATAAAATTGATGGAGTGAACTGTACATGTGATTTTGAGAGGTACAGAAGATGCTTCAGGGAAGTTGGACATGGAAGTGACCTTGATTTGAATGATCACAACCGAAACTGAGTTAAGGTAAACAGATGAACATGTAGGTTAGCAATTGTCAAGCCTCCAGGGAAGCTGAAGAAGCTTTTTGGTGAAACAAGGAGGTTGGATACAGAGGAGGGCATGAAATTCAGGGAAGCTACGGGGTAAATATTAGCACCTCAAATAACAGAAAAGGCTCCACCTAGGAAATTACCCCAGAGCTGATGATTCACCTGCTCATTACGTCAGGATATGCTAAGCAAACAGAGAACTTCTGAGAGGTGTGGGCAAAAAAACAGTTTGTAAAGGAAGGTGTATGTTGAGGATCAGGAAGTCCAAGGTTAAGGCAGGAGCTTCCACCTCAGTAGACAAGGTGGGATCTTGAAAATAGAAGGTGCTTGGGTCACACAAATAGGAGAAACAGCCAGCTTCCACAGGGGGAGGAATCAGACTTCTGTGCAGGGGGACAGGGAATTGTGTAAAGATAGGCTGAGTATGGTCCCTTGACTATAGGAATGGTTTCTTATGAAACTGAAAATTATGCACAAACGTGGGAGGAAAAATTTTATTATCCTGCATTTGAGTCTGCATCCCAGAGTGCTGAAACATGCAACACTTAAAATCTGAACTCTGCCAGCAGAAGTTTAGCTATGGCTGCAAACAAGCAGTGAAACAAGCAGTGGCATTGCATAACTGGAGAGGAACACACATTGTTTCTTTGGATAGGCAGGAAGATAAAGGAGATGAGTAATAAATGTGGGTAAATATGGATCATGACTTCAAAAGCAGGCAGGGCTGTGACAATATGGAAAGTTTAAAATAAATTGTTAGGAGAGAATAATAAAAAATTTAGAGACAGAAGCAATATAGAAGGGTATTGTATGAAATGTGATACGGGTTTGCGAGAGGAAGGTTGTTCTGGGCTAGCTTCTTGTTTCTAGATGAAAGCGTGCCTCTGTTTGTACTTCTGTATCTCTCAAATATCTCTCAAATCCTATAGCAGACTTCTTTTTAAAGAAAATCGGAGTTGGCAAAAGACTTGTAGAGAGTAAAAGGAGCTGACTGTAGCAGAAGCTAGTAGTGTTGCTAAGCAGATAGATGTCTTCCGATTGTGTCATGCCAAGAAAGAATACAAATGTGTGTGTCAAAGCTGTTCTTAAGAGACATCCTAATTACCTAGTAAATGTTGAAGCAAATAAATGCAATGCGGGAAGGACTCAGTGACCCCTGAGGAGAGTGAGAATGAAAATGAGTTGATGTTCTGTAAAAAAACTATACACTTAGAGGCAAATGACGAGCATTGCTGAGAAACGTGAAATTTAGTGAAAGTAGAGATGTTGGGGAGTCCTTGTGTTTCTGCACCATGCTTGTAAACAGAAGCTGATGGGATCTGTGGCTTGTGTCCATTAAAAACTCAGGAAATTAAACATGGAGAGGGGGAACAGTGTTGACGTAAGATATAGAAGGTATACACATGCCATTAATTAAAGTGTGGGGTGGAAGATCAGAATGATTTTGAATGGTGTAAGTGGTCCAGGTGTTGGGAGAAGCAGCTTTAGAGTTGGTGATCCCTAAGGACCCTTCCAGTGTTGTGTTCCTCACTGCACTAACTTTATTGTGACATGGGTTACTGTTCTGATAAGTAATTGCTATAGACAAACTCTATATTAAGGTAAAAATTTGATGTAGCATCTTCCTTATTTATAAATGTTAATAAAAAGGAAAAGAACCTACATGTGAAGGAACTCACTCATACTTGTTTTTTACCTAAGGCTGTTTATTTTGGTAAATGGTTTTGATTCTTATTTAACTTGTGGACTTCGTGGATGTTTTATGGAGGTCCAGATGTAAGCAGGCAGCATGGCTTTTGGGAGAACTGTCTTGGGCACACTCCTTGTCAATAGTAAGATCTTCTTATGATTCAGTTCTTTGTAGACATGCTGTTACGAAACAAAAGTATTGGCAGGTGAGTGCTGATGTGTTTGTGAGGCACAGCTCTTTCAGGTGGCAATCTGACTGTCCTATTTCTGCAATTTGTGCATGTCCTCCAGGAAGCAGTACTGTCTGAGCAGTTTGTAAATGTGAAGATTGAAATCAGACTGCCAGAGGTATAGCTTGCTAACACTGTTTTGTTGTTAGGTCTCCTGTTCCAGCCTGGAATCTCATTGAGTTACACCGTAACTCATAGCCTAACAAGTTCTTTTACTTTTTCTTAATTCTCACAGTCAAACATATTTATGTCTTCTAGATATTAGTATTTTCTCCTGTTTCTGAAGCCAAACATGTAAATATTAAGTAACATAATAACAAAATCTTATTAATATTTTAGTTAAAAATATTTTTCATGCTAGACCAATCCTCCCTCTTTATTTGGTGTGGAAAACAGGTGCTTTTTTTCCTGGAAGCTTATTATTTACTCTAGCATGGTGGGATATTTTTGCTAAAAAAATAAATATAAAAATTTACTGAATCCACCAAAATGTGCTGTTCCTTTATTTTTGAGTTTCTCTTTTGGTGAATGTGCTAGACCTCTGAAGTTGAACAGTGGTATTTGTTAGTATCATTTTTTTATCTCGGTGCCTTTCGGGACAAGCTTGTGCTCAGTCCTGCTTGACAAGTAGCCGTGTTCCAGTTGGCTGAGTGCTTGCAATCCTGTAACTTAAATCGAAACTACCAGAAAATAGACCAAGGCTGTGATTAGGAGGCAATCACTATTGGTGTGGTTAGTCAGCAACTCTTTTTTCAGGGTGCATCTTGTTTGCACTAAATCTGAACTGGGAGTTTAGAAACCTGAGTCACTGGGGAGACTGTTCAGGTGACTTTTGTTGACTGGAGAAAAGCACACACCAAAGGACAAGCACACAACGGGTTTTGTTCTGTCATTTCTGTTCTTTCCTCTTTGGTACCACACTCTTTGTGTCTTGTAGCAGCTGTTGCCTTGCCTGTGACCAGGTTGTGTGATTTGACCTAATAACTCTGGCAAGATTCTAGTGATTTAAGTGGCCTTTACCTCAGTGTACAGCCCCTGAGGAGAAGCTGCATGTGCTCTGTGTCTTGAAAGAAATCTGCAGAGATGTATTTTTTTCAAAATTATTACACCTACCCATCCCCCTCAAAACTGAAGAAACCAATTTCTCCATTCATCTGGTTTCTGAATTACTGTTAAGTGGTTTTTGTTATGTGTGTGGTTTAAAATTAATTTTTGTATTTCCTCTTTGGTTTTTTTTTCTTTCCTGTCCATTTACGCTTTTATTATGGACTGGTTGTGCTGTTGCCTTGTCATCAAAGTCAGTTTACCAGCTCAGACTGGCTCCTAGCAGACTTGATACAGTATCAGTCTGTCTCTGTTCCTGCCTTCTGCTGCAAGGATATGGCTTTCATTATGCATATTTCCTTAGTCTTTGGCAGCTGGAAGCATATGTGAATTGCAGTCTGTTTTGTGTAAAATCAAGTAGTGTTGGTTTTGTTCCCTTAATCAATTGAGGCCTTTCCAGTAACTTAAAACAACAGAGTTTTGCCACTAACTTAAAATAATGTATTTCTGAACCTTGCAGAATTTCAAAGAAGGGCGTATTATGCCACTGAAAAATGGAAGCCTCCTTTACTGCTCTGTCCAGTAGTATGTATCTTATATGTTTAAAAATTCTGTAAGATTTGGTGGATGTTTATTTTTTTTTTCCATGATGAAGCAGAGATTCAAGAGTAGGGTGCTGTCTTTTCTGATCATAAAACAGTTAAGTTTAGGAGAAATCTGTAACCTGTAGGGAACCCCTTAAGGCAAAGTCACCAAAACACAGTCTAACAGAATGCATCTTCTGAGAGAGTCAGACACACAATAGCTTGCTCTAGTACACTGCACCCAAGCTGCAGGACTAATAATATTAAGGCTGCAGGAGAATATTGGAGAGGCGTGGCAGCTTGGATTACTGTTTAGTTCACCTCTTGGTTGGGGAACCAGGTCGCCTGACAGAGCTGTCTGTGTTGCCAGCGTCAGGAGGATTAACCTCTTATAATCTCTGTGATTTGAATAAGAGATTTTGTTCCTGTCCTCACTGCTCAGTTCAAAGCAGCTGCTGAGCAGAAACTTCAGTGGATCTTCAGAAATGTGTCTGTTTGTCAGCCAAAAAAGGAATAAATAGATGTAAATAGATGATGCAAGGATTTGTCCTAGCTATGCTTTTTAGCAACTGATTTAATTGTTTCGAGGGTAAATGTATAAAGGTAGATTTAGCTGTTCTCTGGAATCAGGGAGGTTGGCTAAGTCCTCAGTTTCCTTTTTGTTTGCAAGGTGTTCTGTTACACAAATAGTATCAAATCATGCCTGGCTTCCCCAGCCCCTTGGAGAGCAAACTTTGGAGAAAAGCAGAGTCTTGTAAGCACATCATGACAAAATTTCAGTCTGTGTTTGTTTTCCCACTTTTCAAGAGAGGTATAACTGATCCTGATGAATCAGTTGGAGGTGATGCTCACCTGCCTAAGCTAGGTCAGGCCAAAGCTAGGAGGGATTACTCAGTCAGCTAAGGTGTATGTGTTTGCCCTTGAAGACTGGTGGTGGTAGTAATAAGGTACTTAGCTCACTGCTTAGAGCCCCACAAAATTTAAAGGATTTTCTTTTGTGTATTGTGGCTGGGAGGAAGGCTCTCCAGTTTTAAAAAAGCCAGACTCTGTTTGCTGCATCAAACAGGTAGCAAAGCATCTTGCCTTGCTTTGATAGTCCCTTTCTTCTTGACACAGAGCGATATGGGTTTTTTTGTGTTGTCTACTTTAAAACATCTGGTACTGCTGTCAAGTGACAACAAATATGCATAGCAAAAAAGCTAAACTATGAAATAAGGTGTCTGAAGCATGTATTCCCCCTTGGTTTTGAAGAAATACCGAAGTGGAATTCAGCTGAAATTGCTGGCACCCTTCAGCATTGATTATGTTGGTGATGAAGGAGGTTTGATGGTAGAACCGACTGTATGAAACTGCTTTCAGAAATGTCGCCTCTGGGTTCTAAGCCTAGGGGCATATTAAATCGTAGAGTACGTACTGCTGTATCATCATGTCGTGCTCTTTTCTGGTATTTGTCTAGATGTTTGTATAGATAAGATACAGGCTAATGGTCTTGTTCTGCAGCCCTCACTCTCATGGTATGGTTTATCTTAGTACAAACTTCTGCTGAAGGTGTGGAAGGAGCCCTTTGAATTGCAGGACAGAAGCCATCTGGTTTGGGAACCAAGTGTAAGATGTCATTGATGTCAAAGTGGTTTTTGGGAACTCTAGCATCTAATTTGAGCAGTGAGACTATCAAACTTATTGAAGCAACTGATGTTTTGGGAGCAATGAATTACAAATATGACTGGCAGTGTCATGATGCTGGTAGGGGGAGAGACAGTAACCAGAAGATAAACATCTCTGACACAGCAAAAAGGGTCATTGTGGCACCTTGCTTGTGAGTATTCTTGTGTTACTTGGTTATGTTTCTTTGTGGAGAAGTAGGACTGACACTTCAGAGCCTTGTCTCAGTGAAGAAAAGCATCTCAAGATAGTTTGAATGCTCCACTATGTTTCAGAGTGTGGGCCTTTGGCTCAGGAAAGTCGCTGTTGAGGTGACAGCTCGAAGCAAAGTGAAATTTCAGGTAGATATTATCATGTCTGTGGGAATGTTATGAAGGAGCAAAGCACAATTCTGAGTAAACATCTGAGGATGCTGACCCTTGCCTTGCTAGAATTAACTTGTCGTTTGCACTGAGATTGTGATTGTTACCATATAAATTGGAAAGGAGTAATGAGATAAAGGACTCTCTGCAGAGCAGCGTGCAGGCTGGAGGCACCTTGTACTCCAGCACGACTGTGGGGCTCTTCAGTGCTGAAGCAAACGCTTTCTGCACAGCCTTTAATATGATAATGAAATGCACTGTGTAAAGATTTTTGTCTGGGCACTGGGAGACTGTCATTTCATCAAGTCCCAAAGCAGACAGAAGATGGCTTATGATTCTCAATTATCGTTGTAATTACCTGAGAGATTACTTGAATCAGGGCGATAGTCTGTTTTGTGCTGGCTGAAGTGTCCTAAGACTGCCTGACTGCCAGCTGAACTGGGGGACCATGCAAGCAGGAGAAAGGGCGTTACGTACACTCAGAGCCTGGAAGAGCATCTGCAGTGATAGGAATTTCTGGAAGAGTGTTCTGGTGTTGGGAATTCCACTCCTCAGCTGCCACCTCCTCCATCTCTCTCCTGCTCAGCATTTCACCACACAAGCTGCTTGGACGTAGAAGCTTCTCCACTTTTTCTGGTTCCAAGTATACTTCATGAAAAAACTGGAAAATATTTAATGGGCTGTTGACCGTCTGGGTTCACTGACAGTGCAGATGTGTTTCAGGAGGTTGTCAAGTTCAAGACCTGCATGTTCCTAGTTTCTTTACTGCTTCCACCATCTCATTCTAGCTTTCTTGGCTGTATGGCTCATGAATACACCTTTTTCCTCCCCGGACAGAAAAAACAATAATATCAAGCTTATTTCAGCTGCTCTTTATCTGAAATCAACCGAATACTTCCTAATGCCTTTCAGGAAGCTTTTTCTGGGATCAGCTGTAAGTAAACTTCTTGCAGCTTCTATTGCAAAGCAGAAGTTCCACTAAGTCCTAATGTTTAATGTAATAAAGATTTGAGCTGTGGTTTACCAAATAGCTTATCAATGTCTTAAGCACTTTATTTTTATGATCTCCTGAGGCTTTTTTGGATAAAATGATCTGCATGTTTTAAAATGCTGGATTTCTCTTGCAGTGCTGAATGGTCATGGTGTATTGTACATATTTTGGCAGTGTTGATCCTGTTCTGTGCTAGTTTTTTAGTAAAACCAGTGTATTTACTTAAAAGTTCAGAGATGAGGGTACTTCTGGGTTTTAGGACCTCTTGTTTTGTGAATCTCCTCTCACCCTCCCTTCCTCTCTGTGAACCCTGTCCTAGTTGTTCTACTTCAAATATTGTTTTTAAACCAACAAACAACAGCCTGACCTTGCATCCTGATGCTTCTTTACTGAGAAATGCTGTGTAAGAATTTGGAAGAGCAATCTGATGTCTATGTAAAGGAAGGAATCAGTTGCAGACTGCTTTAGTTTTCCTTTTGCATTTAGTCTCCTGTCAACTGTTGCCTTCTAAAAGTTGCATACATAGTTTAAATTCCATTTTCCCTGTTCTGTTGTTCCCTAGTAAAATTCACCTTGTGTTTGATATACATTTCATTTTTCTGTCCAAAACTGTTCATCACTTCAATCCCCGTATCTTCTGCAGCACTATTTTTTTTTTTTAATTTCAGTAGTGTTTTCTTCACCTGTAAGTTTCTGTTGGTGAAATAGTTCAAGGAGTATTTCAGGCAGGTGAGTTCTTGAGCTATGCAACAAAAGGAATACAAACCCTCCAGTTCAGGAAGTTGAAAATCTGTGTGATGTTAAGTCAGTGTGTCAAATCAGATCTGGTAACAGATTAACCTGTAAACAAGACCCAGATGTGTCTCTTAACTGTCTAAATCTGTTTTGTCATTGAAAGTGCTTAGAAGTCTACTTGCATTAACTGCCTAATACATTAAACCAGAGTAGAAAGTAAATTGTCCCCCCTTCTGTTGCATGAAATACCTTTTAGAGAAGTAGAACCTTTTAGAAGGTGGCTTCTTTTGCTGATGAGGACTGATTTTCATTATAAAATAACCCCCACAGTTAAACAGCTCTTGACAAAAGATTTGCAAAGTTTATCTGCTCCTCCAGGTATACTGTGAGAATGTGGGGAGTATGTACAAATGCCAGAAAGGGTTTCCTAGACCGTTTTTAAATTTGTTCTGTTTACATTATCTAGTAACTGTGGTAGGGATGGAAGAAGTGGAATGCTATGAAGCTGTGATGAAAGCTGAGCTGTGCTGTACACATTTACAAAGTTTTATGCAAAAGCTGAGTTGTAAAGTGACAGTATTTGCAGAACATATGAAATTACCTGCTTCACTGAGGAGATCAGACTGGATGGTTGAGCAAAACAGTTGTATGTATCTTTCATTTTATAAATGGATCAGCACAGCGTATTAACTGTGGGTTTGCTCAGGTTTGTGTAGATTTGCCATCATATTATCCTGCAAGCTCACCCAAGATTATGTACATGAAATACTGGGGAATTGTCCAGATATCCAGTCACTGTGCTGTGTTGCTCTGATGTTCATGGGCTATGGCAGTAGTAGAGATTTAGACAAGACTAATAATATAGCTTTTACATATAAAAGGCATTTTCTGCTTAGGTTTCAATACTTTGCTCACCGATGTTCATCTCGTGAAAATTCTGGCAAGAAAAGTGAAAATTCTGGCAAGAAACAACTGTTGGGGTCAAGTTCAGTAACCAGAAAGTTCAGTAACCAGAAACAGGCAGCAATATCCCCTTGGGACTTAGCTGTGAACCCCAAGTTGTAGAGTGTCTGGACTATGGAGGGTAGCAAGTGGGATGCTGTCTTCTGCAGGTTGTGACTCTTGTGTGTGTGCAAGGCCTGTATCTTAACTGACCAGAGAATTTACAGAGGAGCGGGGGAGCATCTAGTGAGGTTTGGCAGTGTGAGGGAGTCAGTGGGCTGTCTACATCATGTAGTGCTTTCCTGGAAATCCTCTATGAAGTGGTGATGAACCTTGGATAGGAATACTGAGTGTGTTTCCTTAGCACAGAGATTTGGAAAACCCTGCAAGCAGTCACATGTCTCAGCTGCTATCAGTCACTGTCCAGTGGGCAGGAAGGGTGGAGTGGCTGGTAGAAAGCTGTTTGTTGGAAATTGTATTGTAAATCAAATAAACTTAGTAGCTTTGTGTGCCTCTGGACAGGGTAATGAATTTGCAGATCATCTGAGCAGGAAGATGCTAATTCATGTGAATTAGGAAGGATTCTAATTCATTTTCAAGACATCTGGCAATACAGATATCTCTTGGGTAGATCGATTTGCTATCACAGACTACAGATTAAAAACTCCCTTTTGCCCACCGTCTTCCTGAGAAAAATCCTTCAGTAATGTGAGTAATGGCTGGTTGCTGAAGGGAATGTGTATTCCCTTTGTTTGATATGGTTCCCAAGGCCTTGGGAAGGGCAAGTCAATTTGTCCTTTCAGAGGGCATTCAGAGTGGTCAAATTGAAGAAAGTTCTTTGCTACATGATTGGAAAAAGCAATATGTAAGTGCTTTGTGGTATGTTGGGCTTTTTTTTCTTTTCATTTCTACGAACTATTAAAAATTAATGAACTCATATCACATCTATTCCATTTATTCTGGACTACTTATTAAAGCAGATCGATCCCTCAGTTCAGTGAGGTAAACTTCGCTATCTGGGTTCCCCCACAGTTGTCTCAATCAAAAGATAATGGATTTTTGAAGGACTATTATGAGTACTAAGTCAGAAAACTTCTGTCCTTAGAAGCAACATTAGTTATTTGGGCACTGAAAATCTACGTTATTTTCCTCCTCTGCCAGTTACCAAGCAGAGTGGCATTTTGCAGTGACTCTTCCTTCTGGCAGCAGACCAGTTCTCTGATAAGCCCAGCCCTCCTTTCACATTAAGCAATAGCAGAATATTATCCCCGTGTACTGTAAATTCAGTCTCGGCTTTTAGGACTGTTGGTCCATGAAGGACCACTGTGTTTCCATCACGTCATTCTCAAAGAGAATACTGGGGCAGAAAGTACTCTCTTCCTGCTTGAGTGGAACAGTATTTATGTGTACACCAGCGGTTTGTTTTGCCTGGCAGAAAAACAAAGTATGAAGTAATGAATGTGACTTAAGTCCTGTTTCTCTCAGTGGCCCCTGAGGTGCCAGGAGCCTTGTCTGCAGTAACCACCCCAGCTCTGCAGAGGTCTGCTGGGAGAATTTGGAGACCCCGCTCTGGGCTCTGCAGTTACAGCAGCTGTTGAGGTGCTGCTGAGTGCTGGTGGGTCCCTAGGGTCTCCTGTACAATTATCCTTCCTCTGAGCTACTTCAGGGAAATCTCTCCCTTCTGAGCATAATTTAACTCTTAAGTGTGTGAGAATGCAGTGGAGCCTTTCTTTTTACACCTGTCTCAGTCTGAGATTATCAAGGTGGCTGTGTCACATTGAGTCTTTGTAGTGGACCTGTAAAACCAGTAAACTGCTGTTTTATCCAGCTTTTCCTTTCTTAGAAATTATGAAGGGAAGAGTTTCATTGCACAATCAGTACTGCTGTTCTGTTACTGCGCTTGGACTTGCAGTTAATGGCTTAACTGATGCTGCTGATCTTTAATAGGGATTGTGTGAAACAAAACAGTGACCAAGTTAAAATCTCAGGTGAGGTCGCTTCATGACCTCTGCTTCCTCCAGACTGGAGCACCTTTTGGGTTCAAGTAGTGGAAAAGAGAAGAGTTCCTCACTCTCAGGTGAAAGATGAGAGTGTGCAGAGGTTGTGCGTGTTTTGATCTCCAGGGGAGGGAAAGAGGTTGTGGAGTCTCCGTCCTAAGGTGATCCCTTAAGGCATCACCTCCTTGCAGGTATTCAAAAACCCTCTGGAAACAGTCATATGCTGTGTGCTCTGGGATGACCCTGCTTGAGCAGGGAGGTTGGATCAGGTGGCCTGCTGTGTTCCCTTCCAACCTGACCCATTCTGTGATTCTGTGGAAGGTCTTTGTGTGTCAGAGTGAGATCTCCAGGGACAGAGCAGTCCTTGTTAAAAGTGCCAGTCTTGAGCCACTTGCCAGCCTGTCCTGTATTTTATCAATAACTTCCAAGAAGTGAGTAGGAGGTGTTGAGTTTCTGGCTCTGCGATGGGGTACGTGCACTATAGCTGTTGGTGCAGGATTCAGGCAGCAAAATGGTTTCCAAAGGCTGAGTTACACAAAGTGGACTGGAGCACTACCGAACCCTTGCATCCCTCCCAGGAGGGTTCCTCTCCCTTCTGCATGCCTGCTGGAGAGAGTGTGGGTGTGAATTTGGTGTGTTGACTTAGTTTTGGGTAGTCTTAGTCTTATTTCTGTTGTTTAAGCAACTTTGTGCCTAGTGTTGGACACTGGAGTTTGAGCACCTGGAAAAGGTAAGAAAACCAGAGTGAAATGGAAGTACTCCTATTGATTTTGCTGTTCAGCTGGGGAAAGTTACTGTAGAAGGTAGAGTGCTACTGAGAGCACATTAATGCTACATTTGTGTTTCACAGGGACAAAGAAGCTATTTATCAAAGTAGTTGATCAGGAAAATGCACTTTGAATGCTCTGCTTTCAGCATTGCACTTCTTTTTAAAAGTGGTAATTAAAACTGTGCCCATCCATTCTTCTAATTTCTCCCACAGCCCCTCCATGGCACTTTATTGTCCCCTGCAAAGGGATGTAGGTTTTGTTCTCCTGTGGGGAGTGACAGGCTTGTAAGTCACGTGCTGGATTTAGTTAGAATGTAATCTTTTGGCCATCTGCTCAGGCACTCCCTGTGTTGCATTCCTCTTGTTTGCAGCAAGTGTTAAAGGTGATCTGGGATGTGCAGGTGTTCAGAACACTTGGGTTCCCTTTAACTGATTATGACCATGTGCCTGCTTAGGAGGTTTGAGCAGTGTATCTTCTGAGCCTTGCAGTAATTGGGCATGCTTAATTTTGATTATCTCAGTGGTATATGTAGCACCTACTCAGGAAAAAAAAAAAATCATTCAGACTGTTTGAAAAATATGCAGATAACAAGGCTTTCTCCTTAGAGCCGAGTTTAAAAATACTCTGGTGCATGCTCTGCTATTGTTTTTTCATCCTCCCACAGTGATTCTAGACATTTTTTTGCAATTTCTGGCTTTTGTTTTCCTTTCCTAGTCTTTAGGAGTTTGTCTGACCCTCTAGTCCTTTGTAAGCGATGGCTGTAGAGCATCTGGAATCTTGCTGTAGCCTCTAAAAAATTTAGTTGAGTTTAGTTAGTTGCAGGCAAGACTTCCAAGTTAATTTCTTTCTTGTGTCTATATTAGAGTAATGCCAAAATGGTGAGAGATGCTCAGAGGGAGGAAAAAAATCTCTGGATGATTTTAATGTTTTCATCAAGTTTTGTCTGCTTTCGAATAACTCCATGGAATAGCTCTATCTCTGATATACTCAAGTCTTTTTTGGAGATTAAATGAATCTTTGTGTGCAGGGAAAGCAGGTGCATCTCTGTGCATCTCTTTCATGAAGTGCTTGCACATGGCAGTGCAAAGCACTAGGTCTTACCTTCCTTTCTAATTTTGTGTCATTTTCATTTCCTCCCTGGTGTCCTGCTCTTGCTGTGCAGTAGCATAGAATCAGTATAGTTCCATGTTTGCATCTGAATGCACAGACTTCATTTGCTGAGAGAAGCCATTTGAAACTGAACAGAATTTGACATCTCCAGCTGGTTTAAAAATGCTCCTTCCAGAGAGACCAGAAGTACTGTGGGATAACTGGGAGTGAGTCAGGAAATACTTGATCTAGACCATTAACTTACATTATGTTTAGGGTTTTGCTTTGTGGCAATGGAGGAGCAACTGTACATGTAAAACCTGGTGTTGCTGGGTGCTCTAGGGAATAGTTTAATTTTGTGGTACAGGTTTTATATTATAAAAACTAGATTTTGTGTTATAAAAATTAGATTTTACATTATAAAACTGTACTGTTACACATGGCTTGATTTCAAAGTACTTTCATACTGTATCATGTAGCAATGACTTTTCAGCCTTCGCTGTAATGCTGAGTAACTAATGCATCAGGTTTCTGCAGAGCTTCAGAACTCTAAGTCCTTTCTTGAGAGCTTGGCATAGAGGAGCTCTAATCAGAGAGAAGGAGCAAGTGTGGGTACAAAAGTTTTCTTAGTAGTGTTCCTTTGGAAAGCTGGAGTCCTTCGTGGCATGGTGTATTGATGTTCCGTGCAATGCATCTGATGTGCAAATTCCCTGGGCTAACAAACGGGCTGGGCCTTAGCAGTGCCTAGCAGGCTGTTCCAGCTCTGAACTCCCAGAAATTCAAGCTCTTGTATGGGGAATTCTGCAGTCTCCCAGCCAGTCCTGGGAGATATTCTTGGAGCTGCAATTTTGAAATGCTTTCTGCACACACCTAGGAAGTGCTTACCCGTGGAGCTATCAAAATAAAAACACGTCCACATCACTTTTCATGGGAGCTTTTTGGACATGCTATACAGGCTTGCAGATAGAGCAAAAGAATTACTGGTGAGATGAGATGCCCAGGTTTGTGATTCAGCTTAGTTATGAGTTCTATTTCTGCAGCCAAAGGTATAATTTATTACATGCACTTTGTCTAGAGGCATGGTGCTCATTCCTGGGAGTTGCTAAGGAATCCATTTTTGCCATGTGGGTCTGTAGCACGCTAGTAAGCTTTGTTTAGTCTGGCTGCTTCCCTGGGATGTCCCTGGGACAGCTCTTGCTGAAGCTCTACACAGGCACCCCTCTCAGCTGCTGAGGCAGCACAGGATTTGCTGCCTTTCATCAAAGGACCTCTGAATATTTAGAGGCTGTGACTGTAATGTGCAAACGGTATCTGTCTCTTAGTTTGTATATTGCTGCTGCAGAGGCTGTGACTCTCCTCTGTGTTTAGGAGCCAGTGGCCTTAAATTCCAGCTGCCTTTTTAGCAAACAATACCATAGTTCTACACTGGGGTTGCCTCTACTGCCACGCTAACAGTAGTGGAGCTTGTGAAGCTTCCTGTGTGTCAACTGCCTTCCTCTGCCTTTTTTCCCCAAGCACATGTACTTGTTTCTTTGTCTCCTGCCTCTTGTAAAGGAGGGGAGCAGGGAACTTCAGAAATAAGCTGGTGGCTGCCCACACCAGGACAGTATTTCATGAAATGTCTGCTTTTGTGTGGTAGGCAAAGGAACCTAGAAAGTGGGTAGATTGTCCTACGTATTTCTTTGTGGTTAAAAAAACTGATTTGGAGATTTGAAGGTGTCTGTATCTTCAGTCAAGTACACCACCCCTTACTATTGCATGTTTTGCTTGCACCATTAGGTGCAACATCAGGAATGCTTTAGGCCCTGAATCTAGGAGAAAATTAACCAATTTATTGTGGACCTAAAGGCTTGTAGGCCTTGTCAGTCTAGGTGGAAGCTTCAGGCCTTTTAACAGTAACAGTCCATAATGTACCTGGTACAGCATTTTCCTTCATGTGGGCATCTACCTCGACTGTAAATGCTCACAAAGGAGAATTTCTCAAATAGCAATGCTGTTATCACACTCGGTTGCAGCTCTGAGTGTGATGGTGTCAGGGCATTTTTTTAAAAAAAAAGTTTTATAATTTTTTAATCTTTCTTCTAGAACTTTCAAGACAAAAGTTGAACATTGTGAGCCTCTAATAAGTATTGATAGCTCTGTTTTCTGTAGGAAATTTCATTCCATCAGCTTTTAAATAGTTTTGCTCTCTGGTATACCTTGCTTCCTATCTTGTTAAATATCTTTTCTACCTAGTGTTAGTTTTCCATTGGGAAAACTAGCTGAGCCTAGAGATGTCTTCTCTTAGTGCTTACACTTAGCAATTCTAGTGAGGATATGAGCTTGCAAAAGGGAAATGTAAACAAAATCTCCCCTAGGTAGACGTGGACCTTCTCCATCGGGTGAGATAAGAGCCAATACTGTTTTATGTTTTAACAATTCTATATTTATATATAAATACTGTCCTGGATTTAAATTAACAGAGTAGAGCTTGTAAAAATGACATTTGAGTTTACACTGCTGTTTGTTTGGCTTATTTAATTTAATTGACAATGTCATAGTATAGAGCTACTTAAGGAGCTGCTATTCAGGCTTGATTATTTTCAATTTGTGGTCTGCTGTACAGTGTTAGGAGAATTTCTTTGTTTATAGAGAAATGTTTATTTCTTGTAGAGTGTTTGTAAGTAACTTTGTAAGTGAGGTGGTATGAAATGACATCTTGCTAAGCAGCACTAACTTCTGGTTGCAAAGGGCTGATGTTGAGATTGCTTTGCATTAGGTGTATCACACTGTTTTCTAAAAGTTAAGCCTGGAATTGTTGTTTTTTTTAAATGCATCACTTTAGAGCGGTGCAGTGGGGTACAAAGGAGTTTTTTGTCTCTAGATCTGTTTAACTGAGTGTGAATTTTCAGCCACCAGGACTGTGCAAGGGATGTTGTCCAATTAATATGATGCACATCATGCTTTAACTCAAAGGCAACTGTAGCAGGACAAAATCACTGACAGTCTCTTTTCCTTTTTTTCTTTACAGTAAAAAAAGCTAAACTCCATGGACCACCAGGTAAGTAATGCTCTACTGCTTGTTTGCAGCAATGGGTATCCCTGCTCTCTCACTGTTTTTTGTGCTGCTCCCTCCAGTTTTCCTCCACTTCATCTCAGCTCCTTCATGTTCTCCTTAGGAGTGATTTAATCTACCTTGAGAATCCAGGCAGTTTGAATTAGCAGAAAACTTGAGGCTGTGACATGATGTCACAGTGGTAAGAAACTTCTATCTGCTCAACTTGGCCTGGACAGGTGATGAATGAGGAAATGTGTTCCTTTACCATCACCCTTCCCCACCCACCCAGCCCTTTCGTCTCATTCTGCCTCTGTCCCTGTTCAAAACAGGGTTTGAAAATGTCCACTAAGCAGAACTGGTGTGTGCATCTGTGGATTTAGTGCCTTTCCAGTCCTGACTGGGGTTGCTGGATAGAACTGCAGAAGTGAATCATTCTCTTATGTGGCAGTCCATAATGGCTGTGCTTGGAATTAAAATCCCATCCATTAGGTTTTCTGTCTGCATAATAAAACAAAAACAAACAGCTGGTGACACCCAGAATTTACAGTCTGGGCAAGTTCTTTTCACTGTGGTTCAGAAGCTAACAGGGAATCACCTAGCAAGCAAATAGATTTATCAGTGGAAATTAGATGTATAGTTTACAAAAGAATAAGCACTTATATAAAATCGTTGTAAATAAAAACTTCTGGAATAACACCTATCCAGGTGTTTAGATCTGAAACAGCTGTATTCATAACTTACTTGTTCAGCTTAATTCTTTGGATATAGCCGTCCTCAGTTTATGGCAGAAAACTTGGCAGGAGTCATCCATATTCCATGGCAGATCAAGATCTATCTGTGATCCTTGAATTTCCAGGGAAGGAAAACTGAGTGGCCAGACTTGTAGGGAGACAGTGTGTACTTTATCTTTTCCCTAATGAAACCTGCTCACAAATGCAAAAGATTTGTCCTCTAGTTTAGGTTTAACTCAGGCAAGGCATGTGGTTTCACTGACAAGCTCAGTGTCCCAGGAGGATGCCGGAGTAAAAAAAAAAACAGGGAGGGGTAACGTATTAATGAATAATTGGATCTGTAGGAATCGTAATTCAGTGACTCTGACTTCTTCCTAAGCTTCCGGACCTTCCTTCCCTTCATATTAGGATATTGGAAGCTAGATGCTGGGGTTTACTGTAGTAACCCACAGCAATGATGCATTAAAATTATACAATCGTACAGTCATAGAATGTTCAGGGTTTGGAAGGGACCTAAAGAATAATCTAGTTCCATGCCATGGGCAGGGACACCTCCCACTAGACCAGGTTGACCAGTGCCTTTTCCAGCCTGGCCTCAAACACTACCAGGACTGGGCATCTACACCTTACTTGGGCAACCTGTGCCAGTGTCTCAACACCTTCACAATAAAGACTTTCTTCCTAACACCTAACTAAATTTCTCTCCCAATTTGGACTTATTATTCCCTGTCCAATCATTATGTTCCCTGATAGAGAGTCCATTTCTGCACTCCTTTCAGATATTGGAAGATTGCTGTGAGATCTCCCCACAATCTTCTCTTTGCCAGGCTAAACATCCCCAGCTTTCTGAGCCTGTCTTCATAAGGCAGGTGCTCCACTCTTCTTACTAGTTTTGTTTCCTCCTCTGCACTTGCTCTAACACTTGCATGTCCTTCTTATGTTGGAGATGCTAGAAATGCCAGAACTGTATGCAGTAATCCAGGTGGGATGTCACAAGAGCAGAGGGGATGAAGTGTCCCCCTTGACCTGCTGCTCATGCTCCTTTGGTTGCATCCTAGGATACGTTTGGCTTTCTGGGCTGTGAGGACACACTGCTGGCTTATGTTCATTTACTCATCAACCAGCTTTGTGAGGTGTGAACAGTTCCAGTTCTCCAGCTTGTCTAGATCCCTCTGGATGTCATCCCTTCCCTCCAGAGCATGACTGCATCACACAGCTTGGTGTCGTCAGTGAACTTGCTGAAGGTGCCCTTGATCCCACTGTCCCTGTCACTGACAAATATAATGAACAGTATCACCCCCAGCTCAGACCCCTGAGGGACACTACATGTCACTGGTCACCAGGTGGACAATAAATCACTGACCACAAGTCTTTGGGTGTAAGCAGCCAGCCAGTTCTGTATCCACAGAGTGCTCCATCCATCAACTCCATGGCTCTCTGATTTAAAGATAAGGATGTTGTGCAGGACAGTGTCAAATGCTGTGCACAAGTCTAGGCAGACAACTTCAGTTACTCTGCCCCGTCCACCAGTGCAGTAGCCCTAGAAGTTCATCAGTTTTGTCAGCCATGTGTTCACCTTTGTAAAAGCCACGTTGGTTGTTATATCTTTGTTTTCCATGTGAAATTTTGACAGCATTAAAATTGACTTGATTGAGATTGAACACTGGGAATAGATGCAAGAGAACACCGAAGTATTAAAATATGTACACTACTTTCTGGGTACTTACCATGTCTTGTTCCAAGCTGTTAGAAGATAGGCCTGAGGTGGTAACTCCCCTTAAAATGGAGTTTGTTCATTTTTGGATGCTGATATTCAAACTTAGTCTGTGTTTTGCTGCCTTTGGATTTATTAGCAAAGAGGTAGAAGAAACTAGGAAAAAAGTTCTTCCAGAATTTTTCTTTGGATTTAAAATAAAAAGCAAAACATCTAAACAGAGGCTGTCTTGTTTAGATGTGAGTGTGATGTGGTTTTCCTAGGCCAGGTGGGTTTCAGCACACTTACCAATAAATCTGTATTTCTCTTCTGCCACTGACTGGCCTGTAAAATTCTTTGTGGAGTCATGGGTGGAAAACTGAGTTGGGACTAGGAGAACAGTTGGGTCAGAAGGGAAGAGATGATATGACCAACCCAGCCTCTTGCCTGTATGTTTTCAAGTTTGTTTTTCATGCTACTTAGTATTTGTGATAGGTCCTGTGCCTTCAGGCTGTCTCTTCTTCCTCTTGTCTGCATTTCAGGAGCAGCATCATACTAAGTGTCTGTGTTCTTTAGAAATTTACACTGTTTGTCCTTGTCTTACTGCAAGTGAACAGTTGCGTGTTTTTGTTCATTTGTGCTTGGATTTCTAAAAAAGCTATGGTTGAAAATTTGACGCAGGTGGAAAACATCTTGAACATTTGTCTTCTTAAACCCAGTGATATCTTCCCATATGGGCTTTTCATCTGGGGTCTCACTGGATGCTCTGTATGAACTGAAAATGTTACAGTGTTGCAGGTGGTGTGATGAAAGGGTATGATGATGGAGATAACATTTTGTGTCTCATTCCCCAGATAAATTCAATACGTATGTGACCTTGAAAGTTCAAAATGTGAAGAGCACGACGGTGGCTGTGCGAGGTGACCAGCCCTGCTGGGAACAGGATTTTATGTTGTAAGTATGGTGGTGCACAGCATGAGGTGCTCGTGGTTGAGTCCTTCACAGCTCTGGTGTTCATACAGAGCTGCTAGTGTGTGTAGGAATCGGAATGTTTGGGTAGGTTAAATGCACAAGGCTGGTGACAACCTAAATAATTTTCTTTAGTGTTGTACGCATTGGCCTTTGTTGGAGGATGTGTGTTGGAAGATTGTCTCTGCTGGTCTTCCAGTCAGGTCTGTAGTGAGAGGCCAAGTCTGAGGTTAAATTGGGAAGTTACTGTGTGGGTTGGGTCTGGATTGATGTTGTCCTTGGCCAGTATGTGCACAGCTGTGCCTGTAAACTCGAGACACACGCACACCTACAATAAAGTTTAGCCAAGGACTAAAGGCCCATAGCTGAGCTTAAATGGAGCTCCTGAGCATGGAAGGAGGGTGTGGGTGTCCATGGCTGGACAGGCTGGTCAGGGCAACTAAGTTTTAGTGCCCTCAGGGCCTCTGCAAGGTGATCCTGGTTACCTCAGTCGAGAGCTGCTCCATGAGCAGCAGAACCAGTTCATTCCAGCTTTTCCAGGGCTTCTGGTGCAGTTGGCACTTCTGATTTGCTTTAGTTCTTACGGA
Source organism: Cettia cetti (assembly GCA_013401135.1). NCBI lineage: Eukaryota > Metazoa > Chordata > Aves > Passeriformes > Sylviidae > Cettia > Cettia cetti. Next base: position 60,322 of record VZUI01060316.1, on the reverse strand, counting down.
AGTGACACTTAGCCAAGGATTTCCCAGTATCTTTTACAATGGTGTGGGTTTTCTTTCTGGTAGATGAATGATTTATTGATTATACTGCATCTGCTTCTGTTTCTATAGCTTTGTAAGACAAATTGAAGTAAATTTACTAAATGGGGGGGAATGATATTGTATTCATCTTGTTGGGTCAAAACTAGTGCTGCTGTTTCTGAGTGAGTTTGAGGTGTTTACATAGTATCTGTAGTAAGAGACCCCCATGGAATTTTGTGAATATGTTTCCTAATCCACCAGCAATTTGTTTCTCCTCAGCTGAAAGTGGGAGGTTGTTGCCTCAGGTTAAGGAAGTCACCTGGCCCAGTAAAGTATTTTCATCATAGCTGTTCTCTCATCTCCCTTGTTTGGTGATAATCTGCTTTTGGAGCAGCACAAGAGATGTGTGCTCCTGCATGGAGAGTCTGGAGCCTGTCCTTTGGCATCTGGTGAAATGCACATGTTCCTGAACACCAGCATCTGCTCAGCTCTGAAGCTAGCTGTCATAGTCAGACAGAGGCCATGGCTGTCTCTGGTGTAAAACATTCAGAACCGGGTAAGGCTGGGACAAGGAATTGAACCTATCCTTGCAGTCACATGCCCATATTCAAACTACTGACTTTCTGCCTGTGATTTGTGCTCATTCTGTGGGCAGGAGTTAGCTTTAAACACACACAGCTACAAAGGTGGCCTCTCAGCTGTGATTTAAGAAAGCACTTGAATGTGTTGTATGAAGCCTCCCATGATTGCTCCTCCTCCCTCCCCTCAAGCAGCTCCTGCAGCTGCACTCTGGTATCAGCTGGGAGCTTAGCTGGCATGCTGTAAGGTCACTGAGACACTCCATAATTAGTTGCTAGGGAATATGGAAGCAGAATATTAGCTGAACTACCTCGCCATTATTGTCTCTGCTTTAGTCAGGCAACTATATATTAGTTCTGGTGTCTCCTCATAACAGAAATATTACATATGGGAACTAATATGTTTTGCACAATCCTGTGTACATTAAGTTGTCCCAGGGGAAATACTGCTGGTATTCCAATACTGCTGTTGTCTAGTTTGCTCTTTTTCTTTCTGGAGTTGGAAAAGGATTTTTAGCAGAGCAGTTTTTCTGCCCAAGGGAAGGATACTTTTACTATCTGCGCTGTGTTTACCTTTTTCATGAGGCATAGTAGAAGAACAGACCACAAACAAAAAAAAAAAAAGCTTCCTGTCTGTGTTTGTTGGTTTTGCTGCCAAGCTCCTTGTGAGATATAGCACTGCAGAATTTGGGGCTCTGGGGTTGTTTGAGATTTGGCTATTTACCAGACCAGTGAAGCACTTCAGTGTATTCCTTGGGGACATCTTTGAATTTTGAAGGAGCTTTAAAAGAACTGTGTATTTGATGCATATTTGCAGGAAACACCTCAAGTGAAAGTGCCCACTGAGGTGAACACGGTAATTATTAAATTTGTGTTGAAGTTGTGAGAAATGCCTTTATTTAAATCCGCTGTGTGTCTGTGGAAAGGGACACCAAATTTCAGTTTCAGCTCTTTTGTTCTTAGAAGCTGTTCTGCATCTAACCAGAAGGTGGAGAAAGGGAGACACAAAGGCAATCAAAGCCACTTTACAGAAATTCTTCTTGTTTATTATTCTTACCTGGTAACCTGTTCTTTGGAGATCCATAGAAGAGCTCATTGGATGTGTCATTACTAATGTCCTGCTCTGACCGTGCATGTTGAAGCAAAGTACATGGTTTTACAGTGTGACTGAAAATAGAGTATTTCGTCCTTTCCTTCCCTTTCTGGCCTCACACTGTTCCAGCCAGAAGTCAGCCAGTCATCATAAGCCTGCAATCAGATTAATATCAAGCAGGGTGAGGGCAGAGCAGTGCTGGTACAGCTGTTTGCCATACTGAGTAACCCTGTCAAACAGAGGATGCTGGAGACTCAATTACAAGATGCTAGCAGTAAACTCATAGAAGGCCGTGTAATTGCTTGAATTTGAACTGTTGCAGACTGAACCACTCAAGTACTGGACGCGCCTAACCTCAACTCCTGTGTCTCAAACAAGAACAGAAGCACTTGGATTTAAAAAAGACTTTGATATGCTTTACTGTAACTGTAGGATTTGTCTTGAACCTTGTAGATACCATGTTCTCTTTTAGTTGTGAGAAAGAGACAAAGTAGATACTTGGATTTGCAGCAGTTCTTTCTTATTTTGGCCATGATGGCAGTCTATAGAAATAAGACAGTGACATGCTTTTAAATTTCCTTGATAGCTGTAAGATGGATATATTTGGGCAGAGGGCAGCAGCACTGACTGTCCAAGATGCCTACTTTTGGGGATTAATAGTTGCAGTAAAAGGAAGCCCTGAGCTTGAAAAATTACAGATTATAGCCTTTCTTCAGGATAAGTGTGAGACAGCTGTGATATCAACAGACAGCTTAGGATTCTTCCCTACTGTGTTGTTTTTACCGGTCTGCTGTGTAGTGTTAGGCTGTTCTGAAGTAGGCATATAAGTAGACATAGTTATAAACGAGCAGCCAGAAGTAGGGCATAAATGCTATAAAACATTGAGAAGAAGCAAATTTGAGATGTATTCTTTTGTTAATGAGAGGAAGGATGTTTGTGAAAACCTTCAGATCAGCATTTCCAAGAATCTGTCACTCAGTGGCCATGTGAAAGTAGCTGGTGCTGGAGCAGAAGTGGTGCCACACAGCCATGAGCAGTATATAGTGCTGCTAATGCAGCTATGCTGGATTTGGGACTGTTAGTTTTGGCTAGGAGTAGCTCTACTCACAGATAAGTATTGGCATGTTTGCACCTGCCAGAGTACACTTGTGTTGCTGTGCTGCCAAGGGATACACTCACTTTGTTAGAAAGGGGGTGCCTGATGACAAAGAACAGCTCACCTCTAGGTTTTGGTCCAAGGTACACTTCCTCCTCCTGTGTACATTGCTGCAGAGATGAGTTCCCTACTGGTAGTTCATGCATGACATAGTTCAGTTTGCACTCTCTGTGTAATTAGTATTAAACTGTGAGTTACTAGGAACTGGTGTTTGCTGTGAGTATGACCTGCCTCAGCCACACACTTCCAGGAGCTCTCTGTAGCTTAACATAGCTTTGTGGAAATAGTTCACTGGTATAGCCGTGGTGGTAATGCAGAACATGAAACAAAACTAGATTGTATTCTGCTTTTTTCTCATCTGTGCTTCCTTTACTTTTTTTTGCAGTGAGATCAGTCGGCTGGACTTGGGCCTGATTGTGGAAGTATGGAACAAAGGACTGATATGGGACACCCTGGTTGGGACTGTGTGGATTGCTCTGAAGGCCATTCACCAATCTGATGAGGTTAAACTGACAGAGAACCTTTATTTCCTTCAGTGTTGATAATTAATGCCTTACAGATCTGGTCTCGTACAGCCCAGACTGAGCTCCTAAGCAAAACTTCCACTTGCAAAGTCAGGAAGTCTGAGTGAGCAGAGAGGGCTGTCTCATCATACTGATTTTGATTTTGTAGTGAGATCACAACTGAGCTTACATAGGGCTCTTTGGTCTCATTTCACTTGTGTGGACTTAAGAACTAGGGCCTAATCTGTTAAGGAACACAGACATGTCTGAAGTCTTAAAGACTGACTGCTTAGTCTGATGGATAAATTCCTATGACTTACTGCTAAAGACCTTGTCTTGTCCAGGTGACAAGGCAGGCCCAGAGCATATCTGCAGTGTCTTCTTAGGGCTTCTAGTTGTAGCATTAGGTGTACCTTGTGGCAGTATATATGGACAAAAGTAGGAAGCTGGGTGTGCCAATGTCTGTAACTGTCCTAACTAATGAGTTTAGCAGTTCTGGCAACTAACCATTTTTAACTCAAATTTTAGGGTATTTACTTAGAAGATTATTGGATTTGAGCGGGGAGAGATAGATTTTATTTTCCATAAAAGGAAAAGAGTGGGGATGCCCTGCGGTGTGATCATGAGGGTCTGTCTAGTGTTCAATTCCTCTGGCCATCCAGACACTCCTCAGTCCTACCTTTGACAGTTTACCTTTGCAGTTCTGCTGAGAAGGCAGCACTTGTTTTTCTGCTTGCCCTGGTAGGTATCTCTGAGATTTGAAAGAAAAAGCCAGTGCATGCTAAATAGATGTAATTTGATGTTAAAATAGGGTTGATAATGCTGTAAAGCTCTTTTTGGCCTGTTTGCACAAGTGTGAGTGTAGTTGCGTAAAGTTCTTCAGACTTGAATGTTCATTCACTTAAGGCCTTTAATTCACAGGAAGGTCCTGGGGAGTGGTCTACGCTGGAGGCAGAAGTTGTCATGAAACATGATGAAATCTGTGGAACCAAAAACCCAACTCCTCATAAAATATTGCTGGACACAAGATTTGAATTACCTTTTGGTGAGTGCATTCTGTAACTTACCCAGGGTGGTGACAGTGGAGCGAGAAAGTGGGAACAACTTAAGTTATATAATCAAGTTGTGTTCATTCTCAGTTCAGTCAGTGTAGTTCAGTGGAGGTCATGTGGGCTGGTATTCATTTTTGTTTGACTTCTTTCTAACAAGATCTGAATAAGTATGAAATATTTGAAAGTCCCTGGATGCTGGAATATTTAGACTGGCAGCAGTTTTTTCTTCTAAAAGTGTTTCAGGATTGTGTAGTCATGCATTTTTTTCCTAAGTAGGGATCATTTGCTTCTTTGAATCTAGACAAATTTTGCTCTAGAAGAGGTCAAGTTAGGTGTTGTTAAAGCTGTTCTGTGGTGAATACACATAGCCCTCTTAGGTGTGTGCAGTTCAGTTAGTGAAACATTAATGCTTAGTGTCCTGAACAGTATCATTAGCACAGTATATAAATAACTTAATGTTGTAAGAGCTGCCTTTCTGGAAATTACTTATGGTTGAAAAATACAGAATATGGAAAAGCAGCTAATTGGATCAAACTGATCTCAAGTAAAGTTGTAGTTTTTAAATTTTATTTTACTTAAGCAATCAAAAACAACCACCAAACCAAATAAGCCCCAAAAGTAAGGCCTTAGCCAGAATGCATCCTAGGCTTACATAACTTCTCTTTCCAGCTCTCGCCAAATGCTTGGTATCAAGAACAGACGTGATGTTTCTTGGGTTTCTGCTGGTTTGTTTTTTTCTCATGCACTGCGCATTGTAGTGTTTCAAAATATTCTGTCATTGCAAGGCTCATCCCTCCCCCTCTCCCTGTTGCGTCCTTTTTGCTGCAAAGCCCTAGTCAGTGTGAGCAATTTGCATCATGCTCTAAGCAGGGGTAGGGCATTTGTGCAGGCACTGGCGTTTGATCAGCACCTGTCAGGATTGTCCATTTTTTGTGGGAAGAAGTTAGGATATCTCTGAGTCTCATACTCTGCTTCCTGGTATGGGGGAGGATGCAGGCCTTTGCCCTGCATCTGGACAGTCAATACAAATTGTGTTTTTTGCTGTGGGTGCACTGTTGTAAGTGCACGGTCCCCTGGATGGTTGTACTACTGGGAGTGTTTGGTAGATGCACTTGCACTGCTCTTTAACTACAATCCAGTGTGCAAAGGGGGAGAGTTACCTGACACCTTAGCTGTCCTGACAGCTGTCTGATGTTGGTCAGGAGCCATACCTCTTCCCCATGGAAATATCCTGGTTGTTCCACTGCTTCTGTCTGTGGGAAGTTTATTACTGAAGTTACTTTTTATGCAAGATGAGGAACAAGCCTGTTTCACCTCACCAAAAGTCTTGGTTCTTTGGTACAAGTGTTGAGGCTTCTGGGAGGGACAGAACAAGCACACAGAGCTGAAGGTAACACGTGTAGCCACTACCTTCTCATTTGAGTTCATTCTGACGCACTTGCTTGTAAACTGTTACTGCTTTAAAAGAAAATTAAGTTCTGATGTCTCCCTTTGTACTGAGAGTGTCCAAAAGAGAATTTGCTTTCTTCTGCCATTTATGTTATGGACTGCATTGCGTTTTGAGGTATTTTATTCTAGTATAGGAAAGCAGACTCCATGTAGATGTGTTAGAACATCTGAATTTTAAAAATCAAAGTATCAGGTAATAGTGTGTTTTCTTCCTAGTACTACACTCTGAAGAATTTTTCTTTGTTTCTTTTGGGGGGATTTATACTATTTTAAATCTTCACATTTGGAGATGTAGAATTTCATTCAGAGCAGTAAATAAGTTTAAAGATTTTTGTGATTCTTCTGGTTTTGACACAATCAATCAATCATGTAAAGCACACCTAGTATTTATTTCTTTGCTTAACATACCAAATACTAAAGTAACAGGGATTCCTCACTGTTGTGTTGAATGGTTTTTGTTCTAGGGTGTGAAAAGTTGTCTGCCTGTCCAGGATTTCATAAATGTCTAGGAAAAAATGGGTGTATGAGTTAGCTGTTCAAAGGCTGCTCTTCCCTAGAAGAGTGCTGCGGTTTTTGCTTTGATCTCCATTTTCAGTCTGAGGTGCCATAGGAAGGTCAGAAGCAGGTTAAAAAGTAGGAGGCACTAAAGAGGGTGTCATACTCCTCTTGAAAGTGGCATCTACCCCCGTCATCTACTCCAGCGGTGCTTCCTCTCACACTATGACTGTCCTCTGCCATCACCTCTGGGGCAGAGAAGGACTCTGCAGCATGGATTTGGCTGTCTCCTTTCCCAGGTACTGTGAGCCTTGGGGGGGTGCGTGGAGCTCGCAGCACTGCCTCTGCATCTCTCCCAGTGGGTGTGCAGGTCAGTTTCCCTTGAGCTGGATTGCAGCAATATGGATTCTTAGTGCCCTACACATTAAGATTCTTTGTCATTGGAGTTGGAAACTGCTGCTTTATCCTTGCAGAGTGAAGTAAGTGGATCACTAATGTGCTGTGGAAGTTCTTAAGTCAGCAGCTTGGGCCATAGAGGCAAGATTTTCATAACAGCAGGTTTGGAGTGACACTTAGGAACATTGTATATCATGTTTTGTTTCCCAGGTGAATATTTCCTGGCTATTGTAGATGCATGAGAACCAGAGTGATGTGTGGGATAATGTACAGCTTGTGCTTCTTTTCAAGTTGGGTAAAACACTGTTATCTGGGGTAGCAGCTTTAAAAAATCCTGTGTGTTCTCTTGTTTGGCTGTGCTTCTGTGCTTTTTCTCTCATTTCTGGTTGCTGTCTCACTTAGATGTGCATAGATGCAGTACCCAAGGTTATTCTATGTATTTAAAGTATTTCATTGTGTTTAGGTGGAGCTTGAGAGGTTTTTAAGGGTTTGTGAAAGAGAATAAATGAATTTGAAAACCAGAAAAGCTGAAGTCCTTGATGTAAAACATGATTGTGTATGCAAAGAGGTTTAGAAACTGGTTTGTTGTTTGCACTATATTTATCCTGGATTAGTTTGCTGTTTCTGCTTCCACCTGATACATTCAAGATTCTCCCTGGTATCTCTTCTGCTGGTACTCTGGAGACTGGCATCCATTAAAGCTGAAATAAATGCAAAACCTGTTGATGGTAGTATGTGATGAAGGCAACATAGAGATTTTTTTAATTTTTTTTTTTTTCATATAATGCTGTTTTTAAGTATTTACCAGGCTTGGAGTTGGGAAGAAGTCATCTTCTAACAAAGATTGGTGGGAGTTTAGTCTCTGCTTTCTGGTGATAGAAGATAAGCTCTTTTCAAGGCCTTGCAGGAGTTATGCATGACCAGATTTGTAATGGGACAAAAAACACTGATGGTGGCCTTCATAGGTCCCCTGTGTGTCTCATTGCATGTTCTAGATGCAGCTGTTGCCTTGTGGTCAGTTTGTATGACATCAGCACATGCTGTACAGGGGAGGGCAGCTCTGTGGGCTCTTCTTTGTTGCATATCTCTGTGTGATGGACTGCAGTGCTGGGGACTAGTCTGTCATAGGATGCGTTCTGCTAGCCCCATGTTCTTGCATATTCAGTCTCACAGAAACAGAAAGACTGCAAATCCTCTGCTACAAAAATGTAACAAAGAGTGAGGATGGGAAATGTGAGGCATTATATTAACCTGTAGGGTGAGAAACTTGCTAGTCCATTAAAAATAGCAAGAAACTGCCTTCTTCATGGCAAGAAGTGGTTGTTAGCTGAGACAGGCTGGAGCCACTTTCTCCTCTGATCATATCTGTTTCCTCTTTGGAACAAGACAGACAAGGGAGGGGTACAGCTTTCCTTGGTTGTATCAGAAAATTTTCTGGTAGGGAGCAGACAATTTTGCTATTACTGTTTTGATGCAGTGAGTGTGTGTTGGCACAGACTTTTCAGGATGCTGCTTTTCAAGTGTAAAATTGTTCTGCTTGATAGCAGTTTTACTCTGTCCCCCTTTTTTAGAAGTGCAGTGACTGTGCAAATCCCTCACAGGATGCAGTACTCAAAAATGCTTTTGGCTCCCAAGCTATAGCAGTTTGGTTCTGTGCCAAGCAGTTTCTAGTTCATAATTGGAGTGAAAATGCTTTTAGCGTTCTCAACACTCCCAGGGTGGGAGCATGCTGATCTGCATCTAACCATGAGGTGGGGTAAGTGTGTTTTGTTATTTTAGTGTCTTGGGAGCCAAACAGAAAGAAAAACCCATCTCAGCAAAGTCATTTCAGTGAGAACTTACGAAGATGCCCATACATTGGAAAAGGAAAGAAATTTGGGCTAGAAAGAGGGGAAGCCAGGTGAACACTTGTAGGAAAGTGGGGAGAAAGAGGGTATCACTTTTGCTTTCAGCACTTGTTCTCACTCCTGCCAAGCTGCGTTTTTCCCCAGCCCAAGACTTGCTGCCTTGGAAAAGCTCAGAAGAAACAAGGTGATATGCAAGGTTCACAGCAAGAACCAGCAAACCTGAGGAGAATAAAAGCTTTAGGGCTGAAGTGCCTGATAGTTGCCAAGCTAGAGATGTTTAAGCAGGAATGCTGTAATATTTTGTTTCCTGAGGGGTTTAACTCAGTGAAGTGGTCCCTATGGATGCACCAAATTCTTCTCTTATTTCCTTCCTCACTCTAGCAAGTCACTGTAGTGCTGTGTGCCCATTCCAGGTATTAGGGCACTTGATCTGAGCACTCTCACCTGGGACCTCCACCCACATCCGTGCTCATGTGCCCAGGAATCCCACAACAGCTCAACTTGGAGCCTTCAACCTTGAGTGATGGTGTGGGAGTTGCTCATCCCCTACCCCAGCCATTGCCATGTCTGTGCCTGCTTATGGACTCAGCAGATTCAGGCCCAGAAAACCAGGAGCTCAGAGAAAAAGGGGTTCAGCTTCCAGCTGAGGATGGCAATAAGAGCAAGGATAGTAAAGCTTACAGTGTTTCTTTGTTGGTTTCAAATTAATAAGCTCCAAAAGCTTTTGAACCTGCTTGCCCATCTCATTTCTGTTGTTTATCAGTAATTTTGTTTCACTGACATGTGGCCTTGCTCCTTGTGTTCACCAAGCATGATGTCAGTGAAGTTCTGAAAAGGCATCAGCTGATCTCTCTCTGGACTAGTTCATCTTTTTATCTTTAAAGCAGAAGTGAATGTAGTGGAGTAATTTCCATTGTAGTTAAAAGCTGAGCAGTGATGCTGGAGCTGGCCAGTGGATGTGGCCTTACAAGCAGTCCATGACCTCTGTGCTAGGGATTTCCACTCTGTGCATTCCAGAGAAGGAACTTCAACAGAACTACTGACTGAGGCAAAACACAACAGAAGCTTCCTCAAAAAATCAAAAATTATATTTTGTTGGGATTTCTTTTGAACAGGTAATTTGACTCAAGATCATACGCCAGTTGCTTCAAGTTTAAAGTTGGCTGTACAATAATTTTACTGATATTAGTATTGATGACAAGAGTTGTTCTGAGATCAGGAAGATGTCCTTACAGCTGTTTTCTGGGCAGTAGCTGATTTTTATCTCTGACTAGCTTAATAAGCTGTTTCAATAGAAGAAGCAATCCTGCAGTAAAAATCTGACAGCTCTGATTATGAAATGGGCATCTGGGCTGTAAGATAGGAACAGTAAATCCAAGTGTTGCCCCTTGATGCCTGGGCATACCACTACACCATGGTGTATGAGAAAGCACTGAGGCCTATCCTGAGACATCATCAGTTCCTGCAGGGCTAATGGTAGTCATTGCTTCACCCCTTCTCAGTCTCTTTAGTTTTGATTTCAGGCTCCAGATGAGTTGAGCTCTGAATTTTAGTTCTCATTCATGAGTTTTTCTTCACCGCTTAGAGAATTGTCTTTCCAAGACAATTCCATGGGCTTTGCTGTAATTTTTGGGTTGTTTCATGCTATTGTTGGAGTTTGTCCTCCTAAACCTCATCAGGTTGTGTGCTGACAGCCATTCAGTTTGCTGATGCCTTCTGATCAGATTTGCTTTGAATGCTGGCCCTAATTTGTGCAAAGATTGTCTAAATCTGTGCAGCTGTGATCTGTACAGCCCTGATGATCAAAACCACATATATGCTTCTACCACTCTTTGCAGTTGTGGAAGACTCTCTCATGTTTCTCTTACCTTTTTTTCTCATAGATTTTAACAACAAGGTAATGTACTGTACATCAGAAAGGCCAGCTGGCTTTGTGTTTTGGTTAAAATAAATTACTTTGGTCTCCCTCCTAGCAAGGAGAAATGGGTTGTCTTTTTTTTATTTAGTGCAGATTTTTTTGAGTCAGATACTACTCAAGTGGGGAGTATTTTAATGCCTTGTGTGGGTGAGGCTAGTTGCATAAAAATTCAGTGGTGTTTCTGTTACAAAGATGTGGACATGAGTTCATAGTCCAAGGAAATATCTACTGCTGAAACTTGAAATTCCACTAAATCTGGCATGTACCTGTTAACAGTGGTTTGTGTTCTGTTGTCTGCAGTGTTTTGCGCTTGTTGCCTTCATAAGATGATGGTTTGTGTGGCTGAGAGAGGACACGTGTAGAACAGACCTTCTCTAAAATGTACAAGACAGCAGTTCTTGGTCCCTTCTGAAAGCATCATGGGTTCCAATGGATTGCTCACCTGCCAATGAATTTCTTTTTTTTCCTGTGAGGAGTGAGAGTGGAAGTAACTTTTAGAATCACCTTTTCATCAGGAGGCCACTGTGTCCTGCTTTTGCCATTCTTGCCAGTGCATAACTTAATATATCACTGTGGTGGTGTCCATGGAGTACAGTTCATTGCAGGGAAACAGACTTCTTGGCTCCTTTTGAGGCTGCCTGAAAGTGTGAAGAGTTACAGGAGATGGAAAAACCAGCTGAACTGGTATAGCACTATCTTCCTGTCAGCTTGCAGGGCTGGTAGTGTTTTTAGCTAGAGCACTCCCTCCATTTCCTTCCTCTGTGAGGTTTGAAGTTTCTGTAATGGTGCAGTTTCGGTCCATAAATAGCCAGATTTCAGAAGTTGCTACATTCCAGGGATGTTGAGTGGCTAGAAAAAAAACCCAAATAAAACAAATCCAAATATTTTTTACCTTTTCCACTGTTTTCACACCACTCCATCCCTAAATAATTGTGTGTTAAGCTTTTCACAGCAGGTTATCTGCATCTCCGAGCATGTCCTCTGAAAGGCAAAATCTTGAGTGGCAGAAGTCAGTGTTTCATTACTTCAAAGTGTGAAATGGAAAATAGTTACCACAATAAAAGTGATAATGCTTGCTACTTGCTGTCAGCTTGGTAGCTCTTCTAGACGATAAAGATGTTGTGATTCATTTCACAATGAAGCTGCAGTGTGACATAAAAGGAAGAATATGCTTTCATGTGAGTTTGACTGCCTATAACACTGTTTATTCCCTCAAAGTATTTGGCTTACTGCTAGCAAAGAAATAAGAGACCATTTATTTTTTGATACCTATGGAGATATGCTATTGGTGTGCATAAGGTGTGCTATTCAAAGGCAGCCCTTGTTCTGCTGGAGTTTTAAAAAGCCTCCAGAAGAGGCTCTTGTTATGTGTTATCGAACATAAGCAAGTGTAGTAAAATATTGTTGTGAAATGGCTTTTCATCAAACTAATACTTTAATTAAATGTGAACTAGTCTGTCTTTCTCTTTCCTACCTTTGTATAAGTGTGCATTTGGTTAATCAGCTTTAAACAAGAAAGCAGTATAAGCTCTTGAACTGTGCTACTATTTACAATGTTTATTTTTCATCTGAGTGCTAGCATAAGACAGGCCTATTTCTTGAAAATCATGTGTGGGTTTTTTGTGTGTGATCTTTAATACTTATGGTGATGAATGCAAAGTTGCCTGGTTAATAAGGTGGTGTGACTTACTCTTTTGACTTAGATATCCCTGAAGAAGAGGCCAGATACTGGACCAGAAAATTAGAAAAAATAAACTCACTGGGAGATGATGAGGTAAATATCTAAATTGAAAGAATAATGTAGCCCTGAATGTCTTATAACTAGCTTTTATTCTTCATATTCGATCCCTGTGATTAGTGTAACTACTAAATGTTGATCATTTACAAGTCTTCCATGAACTGCTTACAGAACTCTTTTCTCAAGTGTACTGTTTAGTGTTAAGGAGTGGGATATTCTTCTGCATGCTGGAAGTGCTTCAATAATGTTTGTTGATGTGAATATGTTCAAAGGAAAGGCAACACTGTACTTTACCTGAGCAAAGAATGAAACCATTTTTGACAGGCTGTGGTAGGTTCTTTCTGTGAAATCAAGTCAAAAAGGACTTTTTTTTGCAGGTGACTGTTTCTTTGAAGAAGGCAAAGCTAGATACTGAATCTTTATTTGAACTGAGGACTGTTGGAGGAGTTGACTTTTGTCCTTATGCAGTTGTTAATGGCTCAATTTATATGAATCTTGTATTAGAATATGTGGTAGCTATGGATTTGGTTTCCTGGCCCTAGTGTGTACTTGGCTCAGCAGCTATAAAATAGAGGTTACTTTTTTATTTCTAGGAGAGTCTGTTGCATTACTAAAATTTTGTTTACAGTTCACACTGTTTGCAGAATAAGATTTAACATGTTAATGCCTGTACCAGAAATGAAGTATTTAGAAATCCCCTGTACTCATGTGTTGATGTAAACATCGTTGAGTAAAAACATGGTGCTGTTAAAACCTCTTTGACAGGTCTCTTTCCATAGCAAGAGTTTTCATGGCAAGATAATTTGCAAAATACTCTGCCAATGCAATGGCTCTAGGAGATTTTTGTTCTGGGATCCTTCATCTATTCTTTTGCAGTTCCTTATATGAATGATTTGGTTTACTGTGCAGATGAAGGAAAATAAGGTGGATATTTTTTTTTTTTGGCTGAGGAAAGACCAATATTTGGGTGGATAAAAACAAAAAGAATTTAGGGCAGCCTCTCTTGCCTTCCTAGAAGTTTGAGAGCCTCTAAGAACTGAAGAAAAGCTGTGTCTATGACTTGTCCTGTCAGTGATGCTGCTGTGGTGCCTCTCTGCCTCCCCGTGCTGGAGCAGCAGTTCAGGTACTTCAGCGAGACGCAGGTGCCCTCTAGTGCTTCACTGAGCTGGTACTTGCTGAAGGATATCCTGAACTTTTTGAGTCTCCCCTTTCTGTGCAGTGCCATGCATCTGCTTGCAAACCGCACTCTCTTATCAAATACCAGTGACAAAGTACTATCTCTTATTTGTGACCTAATGATCACAGATTTATTATGGATACTCCCTGTGACCAGGGAGAAAAATCCTGTGCAGGGCCTGATCTCAGGTGGTTCTCCTGAAGTTTTCTGCATTTGATAGACACGCAGAATGGGGATGAGATCTTCCTTGCACATTCCCCTCACTGGCAGTGACTTGTAGCCCAGGAACTTCCAGAGTCAGAGGCAGTATCCTTGTGCTGAACAGCACTCAATGGATTTCTCTTTTGTGGATGCCAGTTGCCCTTTAAATGCACCCAGGTCAGTTATGTTTTTGAAAAGGAGTTCAGCACCTTAACTGTGCATTGCCTAAAGAAATATCTTAATTGCTCTGAGCTAGCAATGTTTGAGAAACCAGCTAGAGGCAGGTTTGTTTGGAGAAAGTAAATGACTGATCCTCATGCATCCAGTCCCTGGCACTCAGCTTTACAGACCTCACCTTTTGGGCTGCAGAATCCTGGTATGCACAGTGTGACAATGTTTTTTAGCACACGACAGTTTTGTACCTTTGTCTTTTTAGTTTTAAGTTTGGCTATATCTGTTTGAGATGGTGAATGAACAGACTAAAGCTGCACAGGAGTATTGAAGAAGCAGGTTCATTTGTAGTTCATATGGTGTCACAGAAATCCTTTCCAGACTCTCTTCCTACAAACCCTTAATATTCCATTTTCATTTTGGGACTCCTGATAGCCGTAGGGCTGATGCCTTAAAAAGAACAAACTGCTGACATTCTGGGATCTCTGAGGATAATAATTCAGAACCCACTTCTGTCCTGTGTTGCTGAAATTGCTCATCAGCAGACTTCCTTTCACCACTTTGTCAACCAGTCAGTGCTGTGAGATCCGGCAGTTGTTTTCACAGTCCTGATTAACTCAGTGGGTTGGCAGTTTGCTGATGATAAGACTAACCACCTTTCAGGATCCCTTGTGCATTTTAAATAGCACAGAGTGGAAGATAACTACAGCGTAAGTCTGCGGGTTGTCACCTTCCGTGCACAAACAGGTCATTAATCCCTACCAAATCCAAGGAGAGACTGTGTGGTGGCTGTGTTTTGCACAGGCTGCATCACCAGCTTGCTAAGTTTGCCACTTCCTTTGTTGTCAGATCTTTTTTCCAGCAAAGACTGTTCTCGTTATTTTGGTCAATTGTCCTAATTTTCTCATATCTCTATGTAATACAAGATAGAAGAGAATAACAAAATAAAACCACTGGTATTCCTCTAGGGAACACTTTGATGCTGTAACAAACAGCTTTGTAAAAAGTCAAAACTGGCTAATTGAAATATCTCTGTGTTCTCTGATTTAGTATTAAATGAGATGAAAAATTCTTCACTTTGGGTGTAAAGTGGATCACAGGAGAGTGTGCAAGCATTGGCTGGGCTAGCATTGTGTTCTTGCCTTGCCAGGCACATTAATTACCTTACTTGCTGCCATCTCCTACTCCAGAGTTGCTGTTAGCCCACGTGAGTTTTCAACTGTTGAAGCTGTGCTGGAGTGTCTAAATGTAAACAGGCTTATTCCCAGTTTGGAGCTCCCTGTCAGACTGACATTGTGGTGTGGAGAATCAGGTCTTTTCAATGTCTAATTGGAGGTCTTAGAATTGGTAATAGGGCCTGTGCTTGTTCTAAAGCAGACTTCCCCTTAACCAGAAGTGCACTTTGTAATGTGATTTTGGCATGAAAAAAGAGGACTCTTCTAGAAGTGTGTTTAAATACAGACATAATGGAGAATATATTACAGATATTATGTTATAGTTATTGTACTTGGGTAATACCAGGGCTGTTTTCTCTTATGTGCAGCATGCTGGCATAAAGTTACCATTCGCTTTCTTATCTGTCTGTATTCTTTCCTATTTTTTTTCCCTTCCTTTAGTATTCATTTCAGGAGGAAGTCCAGAAGAAACCATTGCCCAGTGCTGCCTCCCAGTGTTGTAAGTTAGACTTATTTCTTCTCTGTATTTCTTCCTCTTTCAGTGTACTTAATTTCTTTTTGCGGTTAGATGTCAAGTGATGGTACATCTGAACAACATTTTCTTATTAGAAGTACTTAAGTTTCTGTGCAGTTATGAAAAGCTGTTATCCTCTAAACATTGCTCTGCAGCTTCTGGTGTCAGGAAGTGAAATCAGCATTGAGTGTTGCACTTGCTGTTGTCCTTTTGTGCAATAGTAACAGAAAATGTGTTCCAAGTCACCAAGATTGTCAGGCCTTTTAATATTTATACCAGTAAGAAAATGCTGTGTTTTTTCATGTGACTATATTAGGCTATGTTCTGCTAAAACTTGCTGCGTTAAATGTAATTTTTATTACTGCTTAATGAAATTTTAAGAGGGGAAAAAATAGATGGAGACAAGTACTACTGGTAGCCTTTTAAAATGCACCAGATGTTTGTGTACTTGATGTCTAATTTCTTCAATATTACTTTTCAATGCTGCGCTGATGGATGGAAAAATATTTTTACTAATTTCTGCTTATCTTGTCTTGCATTTTTTATGCTTCTGAAAACATGGATGGAAAAATAACACAGCATTTACTGTATCTGATGATCTGCAAAATTAGATTTCTGATACATACAATAGATGAAAGCTCAGTGATGTCTCTTGTGAATGTGTTATCTACTTTTGGCAACAACATTAATAAAATTCAAGTTTCATAATTTAAACAGATCTTTTATCCTCTACTTCAAATCCTTTAAGATGTGCATCAGCTAAGGCTGTTTATCCATTAGGCTGATTATAGGATCTCCTCAAAACTGGTAACATTAGGAAATGCTAGCTACTGTTTATCTTTTTTGAGTAGGATTAGTTTCTCTGTGTACTATTGTTATGTTATCTTAAAGGTATCTTCAACCAACTTTAGACATTAACCAATTGCCCAGGAAATCTGTGCTGTGTAGCTGGAACACGTACAGCTGTATATCGAAGTAGTATATCAAAGTATTCCAATAATACTTTAATTCTAGTTAATTCTAGTAAACACTGAATGTGTTCTCCTTTTTTTGGGGGGTGGGGAAGAGTGTGTGTAAAGAATAAAACAGGGGGTATTGTTTGGTGGTTTTGGTTTTTGGGGGGAGGGAGTTTGGATTTTTTTTTTGTTTGTTTGTTTTTTGTTGTTGCTGTTGTTGTTCTGCTGTTGTTCTGTTTTTTGGGGGGGAGGAGTTGTGTGTTTTGCTTCATTTTTTAAATGTTCAAAAGGGTACAATTGATTTGTTAAGCATATAAATAAGAAACATTTTGGGAGAAATTAATATTTGATTAAATCATACTAACATAGTATGCAGAACCCGTAATGTCAAAAAGTCGAAGAAAAACTGTCTGCGGTATGAAGTGTCCAAGAAATGAATGTGAAATTAATTGTTTGCTGAAATTATTTTCCTGGCTCTGTGCCCTGGGCTTTGCTTTTGTTTGAGGGAGGTTGGTTTGATTGACTCTGATAAGTATTGAGATGTATGGGTAAATTAGAGGGAATGCTTCTGTGTGGGGAAAATAGCTGCACCTGTTCCCACAGCAGGGTGCTTTTACATCTCCCTGTAGCTGGTTTCTCCCCTGGAGAACCAACTGGACTCTTGCAGACAGACACAAAAAGAAGCAGCAGTACAGCCACCCTTGTTGTGCTGCCTGTTAACAGCCTGCATCTTGCTGGAAAGTGAGCTTTTGCAATATTCAGTTGAAGGCCCCATGGTTTGAACAATTAATGTCACATAAGAATTTATATAATTGTTCATGGGATTAAAACACTCATTAGAATGGATGTTAAACATTTCATAGCAGTCTGTTGTTAATGTATTTAAGAATTTTCAATAAAGCTGATGGCACTGCATGTACTTTGGCTTGTTTACTGCCTACAAGTATCTGATGTCTATGGATATCTATTCACATGGAAAAATACAGAGTAGATGTTTCATATAGAGGTATTTTTGAAAAATGAACTCTGCCTGCATCAACTTGTGCATAAGAGTTGTCAGCTTGCCTCAATACAGCACAGTCCTTTGAGACACAAGAGTTTAACACAGTACATACACAGATTGTATCTCTATTGAAAGCTGACCTGACCTTTGCATGTGACACAGGAGCTCAGCCTTTTTACACAAGAGCAGGATGGGTGTCCTTCACCACACTAAAACTTGTTCAGTATGGAATGTTCTTACTTATCGTGTGGGTAAACAATTGATAGGTGTATTTTTAGATATAATGAAAATATACTCAAGAGCACTTTAAAGACTCATCCAATTTTCCATCACATCATTTTTCAGTTTCATCATTTAGATGTGCCAGGTGAGGTATGGTCACCGTTGGGAGTAGGACACATTCTGCTGGACAGTAGATTAAGTATTTATTTAGAAGGAGTAAAAAAACGTTCTTGATGTGTATAGGTTTTACTCCATGAGAATGTTTTCCCAACCCTTCAAAAAATACAAAATTATCTTAAAACCTCATGCGTTATAGAGTCAAAGTTCTGCAAAACATTTAATACAGCTTGCACTTAAAAATAATTGTACATAACTACATGTGCCACTGATTGCCTGCTTAGCAGCTCTCAGAAGACCATTTTGACGCCTTGTTCCAGCTAGAGAAAATCCTACTCCAGCAGGCAGGATCAAGTTCATTAATTAGGAAAATACGATGTCCTTGCATGTTAAAGTTAGATTACACTTCTGCTCTCTTCTGCATCTGTACTTTACACATCTTTTTACCTTATCCAAACCAGCTTTTCTTGTGGTGGTTTCCCCACTTCCTGCAGGGATACAGCTTGTTCTGTTATCTCCCCTGAGTAGACGGGGAGAAGAATTAAGCAGGATGTGAGAGAAGAGAGGTGGCCACGTCTGAAAGCCAGCCTCTGATTCTGAGGGTGAGTTTCTGTCCCTGGGCATGTATGGGCTGCTACCTTTGCATGGTGCTGTGGGAAATCTCAGCACATACTGAGAGCTCTGATTTTTCCAGACATTATTGAGCTTTTAGCCCACTTTCTAGTCTCAAATACTGTTTTGTTCTTAGAAGACTCTGACCCATAATTTCTGAGGTGATATGGTATTTGGACTTCCTACCTGTTTTTAAATGAGGCAGTGGTTCTGTTGCATATACAGTCCTTTTTCCTAAGCCTTGCTGATTTTGGCACTTCCTGTCTCTTTTCCTTCGTTATACTTAACTATTTAATTTTTAGCTCCCAGCTGCTGTGCTTCCCTTTATATTCTTCCTGCCCCAGAAAGATCACATGCTTCCAGTTGATTTAACTTTTCAGTGATCCCAAGCATTGAGCAAAGCACTAGAGTGTCCATGGATCCAGTTTTGTTTGCCTTTTTATTAAATGTAGTCATAATTATTAATGTCTTGATATGTCATTGTTAGAAAACTGCAGCATCTCCATATTGCCTTTTACCCATAGCCTGAAATTAAATGTAAATTGAAAAGAAAGCAGGATTTTGTTGTCTGAAAATTCACTTTAAATTATGCAGATTGAAAACATATTATTTGATTACTGTGGTATTGAGTCAATAAGCTCTAAGTTATTTATTGTGAGGAGTTACAGATATGTTTTCTTTGTGTGCTTAAGATAATTTCTGGACACATAGATGTCCATTATAATCCACAAGTGAGTCACATTGTGAGTATTTTAAATGCAGCTCTGACTTGGATCAGTTACAGTGCAAACTGGGATGAGAAAGTCTGCATCTTTACAGAATCAATCTGGCAGACTTGGTTAATATCAGCTGCTGTAAATACTACCCTACACCATTTGTCAGGGAGTTGGCAAATATGGAAGAGACCAGGTTTGTTCAGTATGATTCTCGGTAAAAATATCCTGAGAGCCACTGAATCAACCAGTTATGTCTGTCCTCTTAGCACTGACTAATAATCTTTCTGAGAATGCTTTATTGTAATTTTTCTGCTTCAGTGTTTTTGTTCCGTTTTCTTTAGTCCTTTGGTCTCTGAAATCCCTGGTTATTAAGACTGTGGTAGGTGTTGACTTTTTTTTGTTTTGTTTGCTTGCTTGTTTGTTTTTTAGTTTGATTGGTTGGTTTGGGTTTTTGTTTGTTCATTTGTTTGTTTTGGTTTGGCTTTTTTATGTTGGTGGGGGGGTTGTGTGTGGTGGGTTTTTTTCTTTGTGTGTGTGTGTGTGTGTTTTACTGTAGGTTTTGTTCTGCTTCTTTTTTATCAGAAGAAGATAAAATTTTTGCATGGCTCTGGATGTAGGTTGGTACTGGCAACAAAAGAAGCAATAGCTTCTCATAGACTGTTTTACTAGTAGAAAGAACCAATGCCAGCCTGTGCTTGATCTGCCATAAGATGAGAGAAAAAACCAAGATTACATCTCTTAATGCTTTTTGGAACATGTGTGTGCACACATGCATGCAGGAAAAAAAATTCTACGGTTGTTTGATACATAAGCAGCTTTTTATCTACGTAATATCTGCCAAAATGTTTTATACGCATTATAAGAATGGATGTTATTTGATGCCATATCAATTTGTTGTGGTGACCCTTCTTTGCCATTGATATTTGAAGAAATCTGGTTTTGCAAAATTCTAATACTGACGCATGCACTGCTATTTCAAAGGTACCACAAAGGCTGACTTTGAGAGGTTTCATTCCTGATGCTCACAGTTTGGGGGTTTTTTGGGGGGGAGCTTCAATTCCACTGGTACATTGAGAAGGCTTGTTCATTCCCCTGAACAGACTGACTTTAATGCTGAGATAATGATGCTTTCCATGGCGCTGATGAGGAGTTTAGTCTGCCTAACAGCCAGATGATTGCCTTCCCTGCCCCTTACTCCCTGGCACACCCCCAAACACTGATTTTGTATTTGTGCTGTACTGTGGATGCATTATTTTCTGCTGCCATTAATGTGCAACTGGGTTGTGGTTTTCCGCCCTGCTGTGGGGTGAACTGACCCTGTGGCAGCAAATGGCAGAGAATTTGCTTCTTTTCTTCTTTGGTAATAGTATATAAAAAAGTGATCTGCTCTACCAGTCTCTCAAGGCCAGGTGGCATCAAAACACTTAAACAGGCCAGAAAGTGCCACTCCTAATTGTTCATAGAGGTGTGTGATCTGTGGTAGTGGAGGGTCAGGCAGCATGGTTCTCTGGAGAATGCTGGGATGTGACACTGCCCTCCTTGTTGTAAAGTTGTGTGCAATACATCAAGATTCTTTCTGGTTTTTTCTGGGTACCAGCCAGATTCTGCGCTTTAACAACAGAGGTCAGCAGCCACCTACAACATCTCTAGTCCACACCAGTTTGGGAAGGGTAAGGAGGAAGTCAGTGATTATTTTACCCTTCTCAAGGGTAGGTGGCACTGAAGATTGTGCTGCAGTCATTGTATAGCTGTGCTCTAGTAAGAGTAGAACTTCTGACTACAGTGCAGTTACAACTCAAAAGACTGTTCAGCGTAATTCAAAACAGCACACATGAATGGCTTGATTGATTGGTTAAAGCTAGGCCAAGGGAAAACTGCTTTAGTCCATACAAGGGGAACCATTGTATGAGCTTTTTTGTGGTAGTTTACTGATGAGCTGGGAAAGCTAGGTCCTTGGCCTCTCTGCTTCTGGGTGACTGGCAGCTCCTGTTTCTCTTTGATCAGGATAAATCCCCTCTGGGATACTTGTTTTCTTGTGGCTTTGTGGCACTTACTTTCTGGGCTGGCTGAAGGCCTGATAGATCTGCTGAAAGGAACACAGATTCAAGATTTTACTCTAAAATATGTCTGCAATTTTAGCATGAAGTTGCTACTTCAGGACTGGAAATGTCTAAGGAAGAGTACTCGGCATATGGAATTTAAAAATAAAAATACTGGCTATATTAGAAGATTATACAGTAACCAAGTTTGATGTACTGCTGAACTCTAGAGCACTCTAGGGCTTTGATTTTGCTGCTGATCCTCTAAATATGGTGTTTTAGTTGTTTTCCTAGAGTATGGGCTGCATTCTGAAAGGTGATGACAAGGAAGTAAAGCTTTCACTTTTAAGTAAAATCCAAATGTAAAGTTCTTAGTGAAATGCTGAACACTGCCAATACTGACAAGTGTCTTTATAAGTAGTGATCAGACAAAGCAAATGTTCACTTAAACACTCTGGCTTTCATAGTTTGTCTAGTGCTCTTCATGAAAGATTCTTTTTTTTTCTAGTGCAGTTTTTTTTAAGGACTTTAAAGTTTATTAGTTATCATTTAATATCATAGCAATAGGAGCAAATCAATTTGAATTTTGTTATGACAGTGAAATATAAACTTTTTAAAAATTAAAGATTTTAAACGGATAGAAAAATTATTCCCCAACTTTATGTACAAGCCATGAATATGTGTCCTCCAGCACTGAGGCTTGTACTTAAAGCCCAAGATCAAAAAGCAGAAGAAAAAAAGGCACCAAATCTTTTATCTGGGCTGTAGAACATTATATTCCTCTTTGCTGTTATGCATATATGTGTGGTTAGATGATCAACTATAGTGCAAAATTGTATCTCAGGAAGGGGTATATAAATGTTTTCTCTGTAACTGTGTTTAAATTTCTTAGCCAAATAGTCTGTGTGACTTTGTAGTCTGGACATTTTTAAGATAAGACAGCCATATTAGGCATCAATGCAGGGGTAGAAATTCTACAATTTTACATTCAAGATAAAATGAGGTGGCACTCTGCCTGAGCCATTTTACTATGGTTACTGAGGAGTTGCACAAGCTTGTAATAACTTAGTGGGTACACTCAATGATTAGATGGTGATCCAAGCTCTGCTTAAATTCTCAGATCTCAATCTGATTTTGTTTAGCCAAAGTAAAGGTGGTCAGAAGGGCCACTTCGTTTAGTGAAAAATTTCAGCATAAGCTGAATGTGGCGAACTGGGGAGGAAGGAGAGCACTCCAGTGTCACACTTCAGTACCTGTCCTTGTGTCTGTCAGATCCCTTTAGCTCATTTGCCTCTTTTTTTTCCCTCTTTTATGCAGAGGCCTTATCTCTCATCTGGAGTGTTCCAAAACTGAGCTGAAAATGGTGGGACTTGTTAAGGAAACCTTCTTTAGCATTGTGCTTACTTAAAACTTGATTTCCTTCTAAAAAGCTATTCAATGTATGTTTTCTATTTTAGAAGCTTTTTCCACTAAAATACCACCTGTTTAGTTTTGGGAAGTACATTGAACACTGAAAGAATGTAGATTTTTATGGAATCTGAGATCTGTTCACAGTGTGTTGATGTTATTAGCCATGGGAAAAGGAGTTTCTTAAACATAGCAAAAAGAACTGACCAGAACATTCTGCCAGTGGTACTTTATCAGAAGCAAATATACTGTCTGGAGTTTGATTTGCTTTTATAAACTTACTTAGATGACTTTTGTTTGTGCTAAACATAGGATATAACAGGAGGATTAAGTAACTCACCAGCATGACTATAAGCAGTGGTCAGCAACAAATGATAATATTCTGGCAGGGATAGTAGGTCCCAAGCAAACACAGAGGCTTGTAAACAGAAATGAAACAAAATGGCACACAGGCTGTCAAATTAGATGGCATTAAAAACTTGGAATACTCTCCTTTTTTACAGTGTCCCTGCCGATCCAGGCTTGACAGCGTGAAGTGGGGAGGAGGAGTTCCTCCTTGAATAGTTGCATAACTGAGGCACAGAAGTAACATATGTTATATTCAGCTAGCAGTGGGAACTTAGATGTGCTTTATAAAATGTGTTAATCACAAAAACATTGTAGCTTTCAAGACACCAGGCTGCTGGCATTGCTTAGTCCTTAATTGGAAGTTTATATGAAACCTCATTTTTTTGAAACTGAAACTTAAAAATACAAAATAATGTGATAACCAAGACACACACTGTTGGTATTTAAGAACACATGGAGTGACTAGTCTGACTTGTTTGTATCATGTATTCCGTTGTTGCTGTATGTTGTTGTATGTTACAACTTTCCATTTTCTATCTGTCTGGACTTTATGATTTTTGTTCGAGTTTGTACAGGTTTCAGTTTGTTCCCAAAGGTGATCTGGAAGGGATTTTTTCTTAACAAATCATGGTTATGTGTATTACTTTTATGAAGCAGAAAAACAACTTGAAAAGGCTAAAAAGAAATTCTGTTTTCATTAACCTTCAAAATATCAAGACTGTCAGCCCAGGTCTTTTGCGATTATGCTGAAGGACTGGGATATATACTGTTAGCTCCTGAATCTTAAATGAAACAGCATATGTGTAGAATCTTTAATAAATTCATTTTTTTCCAAAATGTTAGACACTGAAGTGGGTGTTAGTAAAAACAAACAAAAGCGGAGTTTTGAGCTTCTGGCTGAAAATCCCTTACTCTCTGTTATTGTATCTCCTTCTCTTTGCTCCTGCAGCATTGCTTTCCCCAGTCTATAGCTGTAGCATACCCTGGTCAGCCAAACCCACCTTGTCAGTGTGAGAAAGTGTGCAGGGTAAGTAGCTGCTGTCTAAGGTCAGCTGCTTCTCTCCTCGCCCTGCCCTGCTTGGCATTAGCTGCTATTTGCCTTGGGCATGGAACATCTGCGGGATTTTCAGGCTGTTCATAAGGAACTTGGTAGCAGTGAGGTGGACAGGTAAATGGTCATCAAACTGGCTCAAGGTCATCACTATCAGGTTGAGGACTTTTTTATCCGTGGGAGATGGTAAGGCTTCTCCTCCAAGGACAGACCTTGTATCCATTAGGGGTGGTCTTAGCATTTGGTGGTTGTCTCCTTGTTGCAGTTTCAAATGATGAGTAGTGTTGTGCCAACCATCAGGCCTTTTTCTGTCAAGGAAATCGTAGTTAGGAACATTCTCAGCTGGTTTCAGAAGTCACTCATTCTCTCTGTGTCGATTAAGTACAGTGGTTTGTGCAGAGGCTAATAGTCTGGATTTTTATCTTTGTGAAACCTGGAGGACAGATAAGCTCCATTTCCTCTGTGGTTTTTCTGATCTGCTTGCCAACTTTGAGAAATTTATAGTTACCTTCCAGTGTTTCCTCCCCAGTTGCTCTGGGGTTTTACATGTACATTTATTTGTGAATAATGACATACATTTCACTAGCATGTAGCCTGACTGCAATAATGCTGTGTTACTACAGAGTTTTTCTGAATCTTTGATAGTGATACAAGCTGCAAATATTTGAATCTTCTCCTTACTTTACATCTTACTGTTCCCCTGAGATACATTTTGATGGAAGGATGTACTTGGGTTGCTATTACATGCTATTTCATGTGTTAGTGTCTTGAGATTTTCAGGAATGAGATACATGTAAGCGGTGGTTCAACTTTCACATTAATAGGAAATTGTCTTTAATGGGAACTCTTGGCTACAGCAAATCAAAGCTCAGTGCTGAGCTCTGTCAACATCTCACTCTTTGTCCTCAGTCCATTTTCCTATGTCCCTCTCCACTGGCTCTGCTCTCCTTGCTTCTAGTTTCTGTAGCTGTTCTCCTGGTTCTCTCCCCTTTTCATTTCTTTGCCATGTCTTTTACTTTTGTTTTCTTTTCCAGCTTGGTTGTGCATTCCTCTTTTTCCTTTCCTTCCCCCCTGAAATAATACTCGGACTTCTGTCAAACCTGCTATTTAGGTTTTTTGTTGTTGTGAAAAACAAGCCTGAGGTGATAGCCCTGTGGTCAGAGTCACGCAAACATGGTGGATCCTGGCAGGCTTCTGATGCATTTGGATACATCTTCATCTTGCCAGCAGACCTGGCACAGGTGCAGTCATTCTTGCTGCTGAGTGGCATTTGTCTTATCTCAGGCTGTAGATTGTTGATGCTCGACATGATGAACTTCAGATTTCTCCCGTTGTTAAATTCAGTAAACAAGAACTTCTGTACACAGGAGAGGAATAAACCTTTTGTGCTCTATGGCAACTGCATGTGTTCAGCATTATACCGGTGGTTCTTTCTGAATCAGCACCATAAAAATTGTCATTCAACTTGTTGCACTTAGTTAGGGCTGCTTCCTTTAATGACCAAAGCAAATATACATGTTACTTTTTTTCCCCTCTAACTACTACTAAAGGAACCAGAAAGTAATGGCCTACCTTTGAAATTCTACCAGATGTAAAAGTGCCACTTTAACCTGAGCAATGTCTGTGCCTGTGGAAAGCACCACATGTATATTTGTCAGAGCCTAATCTGGGGATCTTGAAGTACTGATGTGTATCTGTGGACCTGTGTTGCTTTGTAGACCTTTCGTTTCTGAAAAGAAAGGAGCAATCAGGTTGTAGCTCTGATGCATCTTTGTGCCTGGCGGGTAGCTAGAGATGGTAGGCAGGACAGGAAGCTCTTGCTTGTTCTCTGTCTGCATGTGGTGAATTTGTTTACTGTCTGCTGCACTTGATGCATCAACGCTCCTGTAAATGTAACTTTTTTAAGTGCATTTTACACTGTCTTCTAGAAGTGTTGGTTCTGAAGCATTTCTTGAAGTTCCATGTTGTGTTCATGGTTCTGAGGTGCTTTGAGAGTTGTATGTACTGGTTTGTTGCCTCCATGGTACTGAGTATGACCCTGGAGTGACAACATGGATATTGATAAGTAAAAACTTTAATGTCTTATGAACTTGCTGTGCAGCTTTAGCATGAATTTATTTTCACCTTCTATTTTAACATGGAAAGGTTTGCTTAGTATTGCAGAATTAATTCATGGGTGTTTGCCTTAGAATGTTGTGAGAGCCCTTAAGCTTTTAACTGGTGTGTCTATCTGCCTAACAAAGTACTCTTCACTTCAGCATCGTTTATGTGCACACAGTTTTTCATGCTATTATTATTGAAGTGATGCTCTCACCGTTGAGTTAACTTTGTTCTGGAAAGGGGGCCGAAATGGAAATGTGAAGTGACTTTTGCCACTTAATTTGCAGAGTTTAGCCTGGAATCAGATACTGCTCTAAACTGTAGTCTGGTTTCTGAGACATTTGAGTATACTAGGGAATGACACTGTTTAACTGCTCTTGCTAGGTTGACTGATAACTAATTCGTCTACTTTTGTTAATAAATGTATGATTGCTTATCAATTCCAAGAATTTATAATGATCAAATTTTCAGAATGTTTTATAAACAAACTGGACATGAGGAGTAAACCCCAACATAAACTTAATGTTGTATTTATAAAGAAAAATATCCCTTACATTTTCAAGCTCACAATCTATAAGGCTTTTTAAATACATGAAAAGTATGCTTGTGGTTTGTTTTTTCTAAGCTTTCTTTTTCCATTCCTATTCTTTTCTGCCATTTGTATTACATGCAGGCAACTGGAGTTATTTCGGATGGGGAGAGCAGCTGAGTACGTAACAGTTTGATTTCTTGCAAGCTTTCTGATCGTATAGTGATGCAGCATGCTCCAGTACAAGGAAAAGTGGAAATATTCATGCATATAGAAAATCTGTTCTATTTTCTTTTATTTTCACTTAGTCTTCATATTTGTGTGGATGGATGGCTGTTCATTTTTTCACTTTTTAGCTTTGTTTTTGTCATGTTTTAAATGAGTTGCTTGTACCTTCTACTGGAATTTGAGGACATGATGGCAGAATTGGACTATAATTCTTTTCCTGTAAAGGTGATCCTAGTTTTTTGCTTGTGTGTGTCTTGTGTTGGTCTTCATGTAAGTCCAAATCAGTGTTTGAAGTAATGGAAAAACACAAGGGAATCTGTAGTCATTGTCTTACTAAGATAAGATGATGTGGTGGAAATATATTCTAAATACTACAAGTAGGAGTAAATCTGAAAGAAGAAATGACTGTTGCACACCAGTGGGGTTGTAGGTACCATGTTATGTTCAACCTCAGTGAGACAGTATCGTGGCAAAAGTGGCAGGGCTTTGTTTTCACTAGTGCTGAGCAGCCTTGGACAGGAAAAACTCAGGTACTGCAGCTGTCTATGATCTGTAGAGTTGATGCCACACCTGGAGACTAGTGTGTTAACTTCTGGTTAGGCTGCAAAATTTTTATTCTGAAACATATGCCTGAAACAAAATTTTTATTCTGAAAAATATGCCTGAAACATCTTCATTTTCTCGAAGTGCTGTAGATGCCAACAGGCAAGGCCTCTTCTCCAGATACAATGTGTGGCTTCTGCTGTCTGTAGAATAGTCTGTGGGTTGATCTGTCAGTCTTGAAACAAAGGTGTTTTTTCCACGTGTACAAGTCAAGAATGAGAGTGTTGCTTAGGGGACATGCGAAGAAAGATCACTCTGAATGCATCCAGCAGGGTGGAGATTCTGCCTTGTGCTTTTCCTTTTTTAATGTAATGGAATTTGGAGAGGGTGCTCTTACTGCTTCTGAGTCTAATGTCCAGCTAAAGTTACAGTGCATTTCATATGTGGACCTTTTCTGCATTTTAGAAGTTTTCCATTAGTCACTTCCCCATTTCTTCTCCTACATTTTTTGTCCTCCTTGTTCTCCTGTCTTTGATCAAACATAAGTTCTTTGTGCATCGGCAGTGTTGGTCGACTCGCTTGTGTGTCAGTGCTGGATATTTCAATTGTTTATTCTTAGAGGTGTGGTAGGATAACTGAGAGGTAACTAATTAACTTTTTTACACTACTGAAAGAAGGACTTGCGTCCTAAATTGCTTTATTTTCCATTTTTGGGTATTTGGGAGGGAAATGGGATGTTTAAACACTAGTCAGTGAGAGGTCTAGTAGGGTTGTGTACGTGTATTTCTCGTGTTTATCTGGAGAGTCGTTGTGTGGTGGTTTTGCTTTAAAAGGTGCCTGTATTCATGAGCCTCCCTCCCTCCTTTCATTCTTCCTTGTTGTGCTGTCCTCTTTGAAATCATTTTAGCATTACACTCAGGCTTGGGCCAGTGTTATTGGTGTTTCCAAATGAATTCAATTAGCTTGACAGTATAATGAAAAACACACTTCTAATTGTAATGCTTAAACATCAACCAAGAGGGAAGCAGCAAAAACAGCATGTTGGTAGCTGGAAGACTTTTTCCTGGTGAGAGCTTCATGCAAGAGGAGTGCTGTAGTCCAGACTTTTGTTAGTTGGGCAGAGGGTGTTTTAGGAAAGAGGCATCTTGTACTGTTGACCTAGTTTCATTTTAGGAAAGGGAAAGACTTGAAGAAGTAGGATAGATGTTCAAGGGAGTCTTTGCACTTCAGCCTGTCAGTTCTGTTCTTGGCTGTTGAGTGTTTCATCAGCAGAGTATTTTCAAGTGAGAAAAACAGGATTATGAAAGCTCTTAAACTGGAGACTTAATATTGCAAACACGCTGTCTTTAAAAATATGCAAATTTCTAATGCAGTTTTAAGCCATAAGGGTAATAGAATGAACTAATGACATGCATTAAAAGTGCAAATAATTTCAAATAAATAACTTGCAATTAATTATTTGCAAATAAATAATTTCTCAAAACCTAGGTGGTTTTATAATAAAAAGATACAGAAGAGCCTAAAAAACACCCTTGTGTCCTTTTGAGATTTTTCTCCTTCCTTCTTATTTCCTCTTTAAGATAGTATGCATTTTGGTTATAAGATTTTAGAAAGTGTATTTGTCAGACACGACCAATGATTCAGTAGATGATGGCACACTTAAGGAAAGAAGCTGTTGGCAGCTATGATGAAAAGAAGTTGAAATGGATGGCAGGTGGGAAAGGTGAATTAATTGCAATGCCCTTGGTGTGGACCTGACAGAGACTTTTGCTTACCTGGAAGTTATTCCTCCAGTTAGTACACTTTATTTTCTTCTACTATTATTAAAATAGACAAAAGCTGTGGAAAGGTCAGTGCTTGTTTTGGAGAACTAATGAGGGTTTTGCTTTTGTCCAAGATTTTGCTCAAGCTTGTAGAGAATAACTAAGGCTTGGGTGACTGGACTTCAGCTTCCAGGGGCTGATGGCACACTGTGCTAGAGAAGAGGGAGACAATTTCAACTGATTACAATGTTTTGAGAACTCTTGCTGTGCCTTGGGACCTTAAACCAGAAAACCCACTTCTTCAAGTGCATTCTTCCAGCCAACTATAATAACTTTGTTGCTAGCTTTCCTTCCTGTCCTGAAGTTTCATTTAAAGAAAGTTGCCAGAGGCTAAAGGGTTGAGCTGGCATAGCAGGCCTGTCAAAATGGTTTTGAGGTCAAGATATTAAAAACTGTATGTGTTCTACCCTGCCGCAGTCATGACTTCTGGGGGTGGGAATTAGGTGGAGGAATAACAGTCACAGAAGGTATCTCCTTCCTTGATTTTCCCCACTCTCTGAAATCCTACCGTGTGATGTGACTGCCCCAATGGGTTTTCTTCTTATGCTGCCTATATGCATGAATATTCAATAATGAAACATGAACAGCATGCTTCTGCCCTGCCCTCCAACCTTACGCACAGCTCTCTATGCAATGGGTCCAGTGACAAAGAAACCGTTTTCATCCCTTGACAGCTCCTCGGTATATGTGAAATTGTTCAAACAGGGGTAAAAAAATTACTGTCTTTTTATGTTGTTATATGTCTTGTTACCAATTTAGCTGACCTTCCGAGACTGAGGCTAAACTCCGACTTTGCTTATAGGAGACTTGTTTTATCACCTGTTTAAAGAAAGCAGTACTTGAATTTATTACACCATGTGTGTTGTGAGGCATATTTTGCTGAAACATGGGCTGTAATGCCTCCATTTGAGGGGGCGCTGCATACCCAAAGCTACTTCTGCAAGTTCTTGTCAGTCTCTTAATTAAACTTTAAGCACCAATATGCTAATGATTGAGATCAACACTATATGTTGGCATTTCAGAGAATACTTTCTTGCAAAGGAAATGTGTGCTATAAGCCACATATGGGCCAGGTTTTGATGCTTTTCATCAGGCTGAGCAATGTCTTCATTTGAGAACACTTCTGTTAAATGAAGTGAGATTGCTCATAGGGTAGTTGCAGTTCAGCATGACTAAGAGGTTTTTGAGTTGGCTCTTATTTATGAGTCAGTTGACGATTTCTGTCTGGTATTAGATGTGGATGCTGTTAGGTTCATGGGGCATACATCAGAGAAAAATGTGTCCCTGCCTTATGGAGCCTTGCATTCTTTAAACATGCCTCAGGGAGGCATTCTGTGTGATAACGTTAAAGAGACTTCCTCCTGCAAAAAACCAGTAAGAACTCTGAGAAATTCTGGTGTCAGCTTTTATAAACATATGTGCTCTAAATGTTTGATTAACATTCACACTAATCAGCTATTTTTGAATGTTGCTTAGAGATACTGTGGTTTATGTGGGAAATCTTCATTTGATAGTGTAGAGGTGAGATGCAATGACTGGTTAACAAACCCAGATAGTGCCTCTGCAACAGTCTGATTCATTTGCAATTCTCTGAGCTTGTCAGCTGGTCAGAGATGCTGACCCGTAGAAGCAGTGTTCTGCTTCCTAATAAACATAACTGTGTAAGTCTTTGCACTCCCAGTATGAGTGTGTCACTGGACTCAGTTTTTTTCACCCACATAATTGTACTACTGATTTGTGGTTTTTGTTATACATTTGCAGTTTGCTAAATTGTTTATCCCTAAAGTTGTTGGTCTGATGACTTTACTAGATCCTAAACCTGTATCTCAGTTAGGCTGCCTTCAGTCTCTACAGATGCTGTGATGATTATGGAGCCACAGCTGAAGAACTTCTCATTGTACAAGAGTTACTTAGGTGTTACCTTAAATGCCAGTAACATCTGATGGGATGAAGAAGTTAGTTGAGCGGCAAAGTGAGGCATTAAAAACTCTTTGGAGCAATGTGTCTTCTATCCCAGTAGAAGTAATTATTATTCATTAGACAGCAATGGCTAAAGTGTTGAGCAATAACAATGACGTTGCTCAGCTGAGTAATAGCTTGTTATTCTTGTGAAGTCAGTGTGAGCCTCATGATTGACAAATAGATCAGCCCTTGCTCCATGGGCTGGAAATTTGGTGCTCCTCAGTGGGGTTTGGTATATGAAATAATTCTTGTGTAGTAAATTTTGAATATTTTTCCTAAGCGCTGAACTGTGATAAAACTGATGGACACTGTGCTTTTAAGAAAGCTGAATACAGGAGCATATGTTTGCTATTCATTTCTATTCGATTGACTAGAGACTGACAAGAAACCTGCAGCATTTAAACTACAAAAAAGCAGGAGGCTTAACTCCACTTTCAGTGTGGACAGTCAAATTGAATTGGTTCCACTGAAAAGTGTGGAGCACGACTTTTTCAAGTGGCCTGTATTTTGCAGATGTTTATTGCTGCTGTTCTCCTCTTCCATCCACTTTAGAGTGCTAATCTTACTGTGTTGTGAAGGAACTGAAAAGGTCAGCAAGAACAAATTGTACCTCAGATTAAAAATATGGAAATTGAGTTAGAGGTATGGGAGGAACCCATGGAAGAAAAAGGGGTTCCCTAACGCTGTATTCCATCTTCTTGGAATTTCAGCCCTTAAATGCAGAGTTCTTTAAGCATCAGAAATGTGATGAGCACTTTCACTTTATTGTTCAGCCTCATGATGAATGACTATAAAGGACACCATTGGATAACCTACCAGAGAGGGCTTTAATATGATTGTCCTTTTTAGACAGACTTGGTGGCAGAGAGAATGAATAATGGCTGATCATTATTTTCTTTTGTTTCAAGCATGTTAATGGTGCACTCCTCTGCCTTATCGTGGGTGTATTTCACTGTAAGCTTGCAAAGATAGCCTTGCATCCTGCACAGCCATACAGACACATATATTTTTGATACCTTACCTCACTCTGACTTGGCATTCTCCTTCCCTGAAGGGTTATCAAGCAGAAGAGTTTCTGCAGGGATAGAAACTCAATGGAAAGGAGCTTTTTCTTTTGTGAAGGTTATTATTAGTGTTAAGTACTATGCTTAAGCTAATTTACTTCTATGTGTTAAATGTAGCTATTTTCCCCTGTATGAAATAGTAAAATTATTTATAAGCAGAACTGCTGTCCCAGTTCTTCTGATTTTCCTACTGAGTACTTTCCATTGTTTTCTCTTAACTTAAACTAATACTTGAAAAAAAAAAAGTAAAAAAGCATTAAAAAAAAAAATCCAGAACCACAAAGTTCTGGTTAGGAATGCTGAGAAGAAAGGACAGTATTACAGCTTAAAGGTTGAAAAATTTTCAGAAAGAGCTCCTTTCCACAAAGAACTGGTTTAGGTTTTTTTGGGTTTTTTTTCTTTTCCAGTATCTAAAGGTTCATTCTGGCAGCAACAAAGTACATGAAATTTTGGGTGTTGGGGGGTTTTTGTTATTGTTGTTTGGTTATTTTGGGGAGGGTGTTTCTTTTGTTTTAAATAAAGATGTCTTAATCTGCTTATTAGTAATGACTAAAGAAAAACGAACTCCTGTAATAGGAAGGGGTATAGGAGGGTATGGCTCTGATCACTGCAGTTCTTTGGTGCACACTTGAGAGAACTGGAGGTTATAACCTGCTCCCAGATGGCAATACAGCCACAGCATAAATAGTGGGGTTTTGTCATTCTTCCAAAACAAAACAGGCTCCACTGTCCCTGCAAGACAACCTGAGAGAGCTGTGCCCTTAAACTGCTTTTGTCTCTTAGCCTTTGAAGATGCTGATAGTGCTGTTGATGACCGGGACAGCGACTACCGCAGCGAGACGAGCAACAGCATCCCCGCTCCGTACCACACCACGGTGCAGCCCAATGCCTCTGTGCACCAGTTCACGGGCCCGGCTCGCCTGCAGCAGCAGGGGCTTTTGCGGGATTCCTGTGCCGACTCCCTCCAGAATTATGATCTGGACTATCGGGAGCATGTGGCTGTCAGGTGAGTGCTGTTTTATGGGTAGCTCTCCTTTCCCAATTGTTTTTCCACTCCAGACCATGAAGGTACTGAGCTGTCAGGGGAGGGCAGATCAAGGCCTCTATAAGTCTTCTGATACAAAGGTGTCATGTGTGTTGTTGGCATTGGAATTCTGCTGTGAACCAGGAAAAATCCATGAGGGTTACACCAGATCTGGCAGTTTAGATGGTTTCCTTTAAAAGATAGGCTCAGCTATAGGTCATTTACTCTTGGTTGTACTCTCTGAAGGCTAGAGTAGTGGGTAGTTGCTTGTTCTGGTACCATGGCGTAGGTGTGCCTCCAAAGCCAGTGAAACACATTCTAGCAGAGCTATCCTATTGTGAGCTTCTTTCTTGGTAGAGATTTTTTTCTCTTCTGGATTAGCTCCAGTTCTATTAGATCTGCCAAAACAAGTATTCAAGAAGAAAGTCTGTAACAAATGAGTTGTTGGTTTTTTTTCCTTCTGTTCCTGTTACCTAACACTGTTGAATGGTGTGCTTTCTCTTCAGATTTACTTTCAGCTGTATGAAAGATAGTTTGTTTGCTCTGTTTTGGTTTTGTTTTTTTTTTTACCATAAATCAGTAGTTTCACAAGTGTTTTTAACTTGTTGAAGTATTGAGCATTGCAGCACTAACTTACCAGGATCAATGGCTGTAAGCTAGAGCTAGTTGTGCAAGGTGAAAGCAGAAGATTTTGGACACTACTGGTCAGCTTGGTAAGAGTGGTGCTGTAGAACTGGCTAAACTGCTGCCCCTGTCTTTGGTGAGGAAGAAAGAGGCAGCTACTTAAGCACTATCACAGTTAGAGGTGCAGAGTTTTATTTGTATTATAAGTGCTTTGTTCTACCTTATCTCCCTTGGTGTGAATGTTCTTGTTTTCTGAAGCCTGAACCTAAATTCAGTTATTGTCTTGGGTGGCTGAGGCCAGCTTTTGCCCTTCTTGACGTATGATCATTAATGGTAAAGGGTGAAGCTTAATGGTAACATCTAATGTTGTTAGTGGTACTGAGGTTTCGAGAACAGAAGCAAATGTGCCAACAAAACACATTTACTGCAGTTTGATGAATAGAGCACACTTAGTGCTTTGTTCCTAGTTCATTAAATGTCTTATATACAAGCAAGTGAGTCTGTGCTGCTGGCTTGCAGTGATAAAATTGCTGAAAATCTGACTGAGAAGATGAGCTGAGGCTTTTTCTTTTCAGAAGAGCTGAACTGAACAGTGATGTTGGATCCCCAGTTGGGGGCGGGGGGTGATATTTTTTATGGTGTCAGTATATTTTTGGAGTTGTGTGATTTCTTGGAGTGGTGTTGACAATACAGATAGTTTTTCATGGCCCACTTTGCTTGGAGTCAGTGTATATATGAATTTATATCTGTATCTAAAAGATAAATGTGTTTGTAAGACCTTCCAAAGAACCACTACTGGTTTGAATTGTTAGAGAATACGAAGCTGAAATATATTTCTTTTTTTCCCCCTGATTTCCTTAAGGTATTGATGTAAAAGGATCTGGACTGATAAAATTTACTTTAAAATCATGAGCTTTGTAGTTTGCTATGGTCTAAAATTACTTTCAGTCCAGAAATGCAAATCCCTGATGGTGATCTGCGCATTCCTGTTTCCATGTGCATTTTCCAGCAAGATTCTTTGCCACATATTTAATCTTAAAATATAAAATATGCAAATGAGCTTTCCAAAGAAGCTACGTGGGATTCTCTTACTTACCAGAAAGGTATTTCTGACAAGTTGGCTGAAAAGAAGCATGTGGGTAGATCTTAAATATTTTCAAAACAAAGTTGTAGCTGAATATTGCAGGAACAAATTGTATTTGACTTTTGTTCCTAGCAGCTCTCAGTGCTGTGTACCAGGTGGTCACCTGATGAGATCAGTGTTCTGGCAGACTGCATCTGATGGTTGTGGTGAAAATGAGGGCTTGTAGGAGGCTCTCCTGGGGAAACCCAGAAGAACCAGACAAAAAGCTGCTAAAACCTGTCTTAAACTGGGCAAAAAGTTGTCAGTGGCAAAATGTCTCAGTTGAAACAGTCTGTTCTAACACTTGGGTTTTTTTCTTACACTATTTGAGTTTGGATGAAGAAGTTCTGCTTCTCTTTATTAGCTGTTACAGGTGATCATATTCCTTTGATAGAAGTAATGTATTTTCTTCCAACCTTTCCTAAGGCTGACAAGCAATATTGTTATTTGTCCTTGGAGTGTGTTTTGCTGCCAGCGACCAGTTTGGCTTCAGAAGAACAGACATCTTTCCCTCAGTTTTGGGGGTTTTTTTTGTTTTGTTTAAGCACTAACTTTTCTTTGCAATGCTCATTTTCTTTAACTGTTTGCCCTCCATACCTCCCTAGTGTTTCTCAATATGGTAGCATAGATTCCACTGTGAGAGGCCACACTGACCTAGAGTCTACATCTGAGTCTCTAGATCTGTCAGATGAGTGGGTTACCTTCTCTGCACCTCTCTGCACCTCTCTGCCTGTCTCCTCACTGTTGTTGCTTTGAAGTGTTTCTGTGATACGTTTCAGCTGATACGCTCTGTTTGCCTCAGCTTTTTTTTTAGATCTGTAGTAGTTAAATGCTGGGCTGATGTCTTTTTCTCCTCTCACATGTTGGGTTTCTCAACATTATTTCTAGTAAAAGGGATGTTTTGTAAAAGAGCAGAGGAAACACATAAGGGAAAGCAGCTCAATTAGAAAGAACAGTAATCTTATTTATGACTAAGTTATTTTTTTTGTTCAGCATTTACAGATAATGGCTCTTCAGACATTCATGTAGCTCCCATTTGCTTCAGCTGAGTTTTTGAAGGACTTGATCCAGTAACTGTGGTGGTCCTGGGAATTTTTTAAAAGAAAATTATTTCAATTGCCAGCTTAAGATAGTGAGCAAGGAATGTAGTAAGTGTTCTAAACTGTGTATAACAGGATTCATTTAAAGTAAGGACCATCTTTCCAATTAATATTAGTTAGCTAATATTGTTGGAAATGCAGCACTAAAGCAGCAGTAGAAAATGCAATGACCCATCTCTCTTTCAGGGCTATCCCATCTGCATCCTGTGTTGGTGTGCTCTGTACAGGTTTCATGGTGAAGACTCTTGGATTAGTGGTATCCATAAAATGCCTGTGTGACCTCTGTCTTTTTCCTTCTCTGGCACTACAGGTTCAGGGACATACATACATACCCTCATGCTCCTTAGTTCTCAGCAATGGGTGATGTGAGGCAGAGCTGCATCTTTCAGATGATTATTTTGATGTTTTTACATCTGCTTTCCACCTGTTTGTTTGTATGTAGATTGTCAGAAGCTGTCCTTGAGCGGTTTAGATCAAGGAGAGGTTTCCTTGCTGCTACCTTTGGGGCTGTTGAACAATTGAGATAACCTACTGACCAAGGGTTAAGAATTAATCCCAAAATCCCAAGGGTCATTTACTTGGGTTTCTAGGAAGCATCAGATGGTTTCACAGCTTAATCCATTCTCCCACAATGGACAAGTATAAATTGTTGGATCTGTTCAGATTCTATATAAATGGGAAGTATACAGAGCCTGAAAAGCACCTGAGGCTTATGATGGGCTAATATCCAGCACCACTGTTTTGTTTTGCCTTCTGGTCCAGTAACATTTCGGAGAATCTTAATTTTGTGTTGGGGCCATTAGCTTCTGCAAGAGCTCTCCCAGCAACGAGGAATGGTGAAATAGCTGAAACTCCTCTTGTTGCTCGTGCCCACAGCTTGCATTTTGTTCCCTGTCCCCACTTGGCTGGAGTCCAGTGACACCGAAGTCTCCAATGAAATCTCTGCTCTGTTGCCATCCCAGGGAGATACAAGGTCCCTGTGTGCTTTATGAATACTGCTGAAACAAAGTCTGCGACCGAAATGCAGGGAACAGCATAGTGGAGTGGTGTGCATGGGCACTGCATCTCAAAGTAGTCTTGTTGCTGCAATGAGTGACTTGTTTTCAGCATGCCTAAAAAAGCAACAGCAGAGTACTGGTGCAGCCAAGGCTGTGTGCCCTCACAAAAAGCTGTTCTCCCTCAAAAAGGCATTTCTAAATTTTGTGCAGACATTACTCATGGAATCTCACAACCCATGCTGCTTTTTTTGACTATTTGATTGAGGTGTAACGGTGGTAGATTGGCAGGTTGTCAGTTTTGTTATTTCTGAATGTTTCTGATTTTAATTTTCACTTATTTAATGCATGTTTTTCCATTACTATTTTTTTCTGTCATTCTATGGCTTTTTTTAAAACTGTTGTTTTTCCTTTCCTATTTTTTTGCTGCCTCTTCCTTTCCCTCCCACTCCCTTTATTTCTCATTTTAGACAAGGATCTCTAGGTAGAAAAGAGAGAGTCAGGATCATTCCATTTGACATTGAAGATGGAGAAGAAGAACAGGACAGTAACTATGAAGAGCTAGGAAAACTGTTAATAGAGGATTTCTTAGAAAAAACACATAAAACTAGAAGTTGGCATGAGAAAAACATGAGAAAGATGCAAACTCTCTCAAAAAGAGAACATTTAAATCACTGTGAAAGATCAAGGTGCTGCCAAAATATGTGTCTGGAGTCAGGGTCTGTTGATGTCCCTAGATATCCTGAGGAATATGATACAATTGATAGAAGAAGGAAAAAGAAGCTGCGATACAATTTTGAAGAGAGAGAACGAATAAGTAATGGAGGTCTGCAGTTTCCTGGAGAGAAAACAGTTTATTTCAATGGTGTGGCACCTAATTCTGAACCCATTGATGATTTCCCAGTATATGACAGAATTGGAAAATATACCAGTAGCTCTGAAGGTAAGGGGTTGCCTGCTTATCCAGTCCTGCGTCCATACAAAAATGGGTTAATGGTTAAGAGTGGCAAGTTGCCCAGCAAGCAGGGGATAAACCATGAGGACTCACTTCACCTGAGTAACGCTGAGGACATCAGACACATGAGGATGCTAGAGAACACTTTTGTGCCTGTCGATGTCCTTGAGGAATTTGACAGCAGTGCTTCTGATGAGTTCCAGTACTCGCCTGTTTCAGATGATGAAATTGGGGAACTGGCTACACTTTCAAAAAGATGGTATGATTCTGACATCAGCCATTTGAGAAACATAACTGCTAATTTCCCTGCAAATATGGGCTCCCAGTTAGAAGCTAGCTCTGATAAAAAACATAAAACTAAAGAGAGCAAGTGTGGTCATCCTGTGGAAGACTTAGCACTGTCTCCTGTTGAAGAACCCAATGAGGAGTACATAGACACAATGGATGAACTTCAGTGTCTGGTAGAATCAGTCTCTGAATACTTGGCTGAAAAGGAGGAAGAAATCAACAAATTTGGTACATTGCCAGAAACAAAAAAAAATGTTGAGAATGTTCCACTGAAGCAGGATAATACTGATAATTCAGCAGAAGCTAAAAAGTCTGAGCAGACCAAACATCTTGCTGCAGAGGAGAATAGCAAAGGCAAAACTGAATCTCTTCCAGACTTGTCAGGGGTAAAAAATACAGTGAATTCCCTGTTCAGCTCTTTCACAGAGAAGGTGGGGTCAAGCACAAAGCAACTCACAGCCTCTGTAGAAAAACTTGTGTCTTCCACTCCAGAGAATACAGAAAACAAAAGCTCATCAGAAGGTGGAATCCTGAATGTATTTACTAGTAAGGCTAAAAGTGAGAGTTCTTCTGGAGGGGCAGCAGATAGTAAATCTGACCACAAGTTCTCCATTCAATCTTTGCTACCGTCCCAGGTGAGTGGTGATAAAAAAGCCCAGAACACAAACTCCAACAAGCCAGAAACCACTGAGACAGACAGTAAGGCTTCTGCACCACATCCTCCCCAGCAAACACAAGGAAATACTGCTGACAGCCAGCAGAACCAGCATTCAGTTGTGAATTCGGTTCTAGGCATCTTTAATCCTTTAAAGATCTTCTCTGAGAAGGAAGTGCCAAAACAAGTCGTCACAAAAGAGGAGCACACCAAGGCCAACCATGCTGTGAAAGCTGAGGAGGCAAAAAGGAGTGAAACACCATCTGAACAGATGTCAGCCAGGACTCACAGCACTGTTCCAGAGGCACAGAAAAGTGAGACTAGAAGTGAGGCAGAGGTAAATGCAGATAGCATTTCTGTGTCTTCCATCTTTGGCAGGCTCACAAACTCAGTCAGTTCCTTCAGTCTGAAAGCCAATCTTGATGGTCTCTTGGCTCCCAAGCAGCCAGATGTGCCACAGAAGCAACCAGATTTGCATCCTATTACAAGTCAGCCAGGTGCCACTTTGGTAGATGGTGTGCCTGCTGCTAGGAAGCAGCCTCCTGCAAATAACTCAGAGGGTCAGCATCCTGCAGGCCATGGACTTGCAAACAAGCTAAACAGAGGTAATGTGGAACCTAAGTCACAGCCTCAAGATCAGGGTACAGCATCTGAAAGCTTTTTTAGCCCACTCAAAAAGTCTTTCAGTCAGTTATTGCTTCCTTCTGCTGAACAAGGGAAGAAAGAAAGTATGTCTGAACATTTTAAAGACCGTAAGTCTGAGGAAGATATAAGACAAAATAGTTCATCAAAGGAAGAACACTCATTTCCTTTCACTGGAAAACTTCCTTTTATCGGTGGGCTAGGTTCTTCAGCAAAGCAGGAACAGAGGAATGAGAAGGGAAGCTTTATGTCATCATTATTTAAATTTTCTTCTGCAGAAAATCTAGCACCTACACAAGACCAAAAAAGTCATCAGGGTTCTAGTGGCAATTCTTTGCATGAAAGCAGAAACAGTAATTCAGGAAATGCTGTTTCAATAAAATCTAGCTCAGTTCCAAATTTATCAAACAATAAGGATGAACTTTTACAAAGGAGAAACATGAATAAAGACAACCTCAGCTTATCTACTGTCCAGGTAAACAGAGAAAAA
Organism: Cettia cetti; assembly: GCA_013401135.1. NCBI lineage: Eukaryota > Metazoa > Chordata > Aves > Passeriformes > Sylviidae > Cettia > Cettia cetti. The sequence goes on along the minus strand of VZUI01060316.1, from coordinate 20,225 downwards.
CACCAGAATGGTGCCTCTGCTACCCTTAAGGCCAAAGAAGAGCAGCAGAAAGCTATGAGTACTCAAGGGGAACCTAGAAATGTAAAAGGAGGACCGATGAAAGAAGGAGTAAATGCAGCAGATGTAAGCAAAAGCTCAGCTGAATCCACCTCTTCAGCCAAAGGGCCAGAAGCCCCAAGTGCAGATGATACTCAGAAGAACACACCAGGTTTTCTTTCTGGCTTTCTTCACATTTCTTCAAATGAAAATACAGCCAATAATCAAGACTCGACTGCTAAAAGCAAGGGTGATAGCCAGGAAAGCACTTCTCCTGGGTTATTTTCTGGCTTATTTAGGTTTGCCTCAAGTGAAAACTTGTCTGAATGTAAGCAAGACAAGGCAAAACCAAATTCTCTGGGCTTCATGAAGCTTTTTGATAGAGGTGAGGATTCTAGCTCAGAGACAAAACCCAGTAATTCAGGAATTACTTCTGACAGTCAAAGCAGCACTGGAGAAAAGCAGGAAGCTTCCAGCTTCTTAAAAAATCTGCTGCCAAAAACAAAGGAGAAGCAGGATAATGTGAAAACAGCAGAATCTTCCACTACTGACCACGTGTCTAGTGCAAGAGTAGATGAAACAACAGAGCCTCATGTTCCCCACAGTGGGCATCCTGTGCTCCCTGAGGCCCTAAATCTGCAAGCCAAGGTACAGGACTTGTCTGGAAAGTCTGTAAATAGTAGGCATATTCCTCACCAGGATGCAGAATCTAAAGTTCTTCCAACTCCTTTGAACAAAGGATCAAATGAATCTCTGAATTTGACTAATAAAAGCTATAACTCTGCGGAGCAGTACTCAGCTTATCAGGAAACAAGGAGCCATTCTAGCTTTGAATGGGAATATGAAGTGGGGGGACTGGCTGACACTCATGGAATAGCAGTACCAGTTTACTATGTGTTAAACCAGAACCCTGTTCTGCCTCCTCAGTTCTTAGACTGGCCTGAAAATGATGTAGTAGTGAATCTTTGTAAAAAGGATGGGAATGCAAATGTGATGGATTGGCAGACTAATGCCAATTTTGATGGACAGAGTCTAGATTTAAGTGTGATGTCATATGAGTCATTTGACCAGTTAATGTTTCAAGACATTTGTTTGGAAGAAAATGATACATGGACTGCTGATTCTCTCAATGAAAGTTACAGTAACAACTTTCCACCCTTTGAAAGAGATGGCAGTTACTCATTTGAAGAGTTGCCCATGGATCTGAGCTACTCCTCTGGCTGCGATGGAACAATGTGGACACTAATTGACCAAGAGACTTTAAGTATGGATGAAGGCTTAATGTACTCATCCTATAGCCGGGAGTATCAGGAGTGGATAATGATGCTTGAGCAGGGTGTGTGGTGGCCATCAGAAGATGGTGATTGTGGATACTACATGTATAGTGACAACCAGTATGTGTATTCCCTGCTCACTGATCCCACTGGACAGTATGTCTATGTGTGTGCTCCTGAAACTTACTCCTACATGGACTGCTGGGATTATAATTTCCAGATGGATTCCATTCCAAGAGCTGTGCTGGAAGACAGCACAATTGCTGTTTGTGGTTTCAAAGTACCTCTTGGCAGTGAAGATGAGCTATTTTGGTTTGCTGAAGAAGAGTGTCTAGATGATTATACAACAAATAAACCCCTGGATTTGTCAGTAGCTTTGCAGAGGAGTGACCAGCTAATGAACATGAATTTGGAAACATTTTCACAAATGTTTGAGGAGTCTATTTATTATCAGAGAGAGCAGCCGTTAGACTTCTCAGGTTATAAACTTCAAAAACTCAAAGTAGATTTCAGACCTGAGAAGGAAACCCCCTATCATTCAGAGGAGCCTCCACTAACCCTTGATCTCAGAACACATTCCAGGGCAGCTCTCAATCAATCTCTGAGTAAGGAAGTCCACACCAAGGATGTTGATAAGGCTGTCCCAGTGACAACTTCTGGGAGTGGGTCATCAGGATTCTTTGGATTCCAGCTGTTTCAGTCTACTTCTAAAGCTGAAGAAACTGCAGCATCTACTGAAAGAGTAACAGAAACAAAAAAGACTGAGGAAGATAAGAAAACAGTGAACAAAGTTAGCTCCTTATTTTCTGCTTTGGGTGGACTAATTGGAAAGTCTACAAGCCCTGGCTCTGAGACATCAGAAGATTCCACCTCGAAGAGAACAGACACATGGTCAATATCATCTGAAAATAAGACTGATGTTTTATCACTTAAGCCAAATAAAAAATTGGATGAAGAGCAAGCAGGGCAGAAGTTTCCTGTTACATCAGAACCAAGAAGAAATACTTCATCAGAACTTAATTTGGAGGCTGCTAGAAGTGAAAAGCCAGAATTACACCAGACTGAAAACATCCATGTTAAAAAACCAGTATTAACAAGATCTCCTTCTATACTGAGCCAAACTGCTATGGATAGCAGGCCCATACGAGAAGAGAGACCTGTTAAAGCAATACCGGCTTCCAGGCGTCTTGAAAGGCATGCAGCCATTAATGAATCAAGTCAGCCACAGCCAACTCAAAACCAACCAGCCACTGAGCCTGAGGAGACATTATTTAAAAGTGCTCTGAAGTTGTTCAGTCTTGGAGAAGATTCTCCTGCAACCTCAACTGCCAACAAACCCCAATCTTCTGGATTTTTTGATTTCTTTAAAACACAAGTAAGCAAACCACCACAGCCATCACCAGAGCTGGAGAAGAGGCAAAGTAATAAACCAGAAGAGGTGAAACAGGCAGAACAGAAGGAAACCTCAGGCATCTCATCTTTATTTGGGTCCCTCGGAGAGCTCTTCAAAGTGGAGCCTGTGTCTTCTCAACCAACCACAAGTACTACAACACTGCCAAAACCCGTTAGCAGAATTGTGGCTGAGCAAAGACAAAAACCTGAGAAGCCTGGAGGTCTTCAGAGTGCCAGTATGCCATGTCTGTCCTCTACCCCCAAGGAAGAGGTGAAAACAGAAGGCATGGACAAGCAGGTCTCTCCTAGCCCCAGAGTGCAACAGGAACAACAAAGCAAAAAAGCTGTGGAGGGGTCTCCTGAGAGTAAAAAAGTGCCTCCTGGAAATACTTCACAGAAGCCAGTGATTGTAGGTCCCAGAAGAAGTCGGCTGGGCCAGCCAGCTGGGCAGCAAAGCAGTACACCCACTGTCACACCAAAGCAACAGGGAGGTTGTGTAGGAGACACAGCTAATCGGACAAAACCAAAGCCAGACCAGACACCCAAAGAGTCGGGTTTCAGTTTGCCATTCAGCTTCACTGATATCACTGCTCCGAAATCCCAGCCAGCCAGTAAGAGCATATTCTCCTTCTTCACTGGATCAGATGAACCAAAGCCTTCAGCACCTGCTGCTGCTTCTTCTAGTGGGAAGCAACAAGAAACAGAGGGGCTGTTTCATCTGCCTTCCTTCTTCTCCGGTGGTCCAGCTCCTGATAAGAGTGTACCTCAAAGAAGTACTAGTTTTAGTTTCTTCAATTTAACATCTTTTTTGGATGAAAAGCCACAAACTGCTCCAGGACATGAAAAAACAGCTAAACCAGTGAACTCTAAGCCACCAACTGCTCCTAGACAGGAGAGTAGTATAAAACCAGCTAAAACAGTGGACACTAAACCACATACGAAACAAAGTGTTTCCACTGACTCTGATGTCAAAACCAGCAGTTCTACCAGGCAACAAGATGCAGACAATAAAAAAAAAGTTGATGATATCATTGCAACAGTGACTGGCAAACAAATGTCTAATGATCTCATTATCCCAGAAAACAAATCAGAAAAGCTGGCAATGGAAAATGTAGAAAGTATTTCTGCAGTAGCTCAAAAGAATGATTTAGAAAGGCTTCCACAGAGCAGTGGAGAGAGTGGCTTAGGAAAGCTTCCACCAGCCAATGAAGAGAGTGGAGGAAAGCTTCTACTGGCAAATGAAGAGAGTGGCTTAGAAAAGATTCCACAGGTCAGTGAAGAGAGTGACTCAGAGAAGCATCCACAGACGAGTGAAGAGAGTGGCTTAGGAAAGCTTTCACAGACCAAGGACACTGCAGTAACCAGTTTGTCTGGTCCTGGTCCTTCCCTTCAGACTTACACTATGCAGGAAGGTTCTCAGGACCAACAGAGTATGTCCCCAAGGGCAGAAGAAGATGCACTGGGTAATACGGAGAAAATGGACAGTGTTGCATTTCCTGCTGATGAAGAGCTTTGTTCTTCCAAAGAGGAAACTTCTGAAAAGGTTGATCCTAGCATGGCCTCAGGTGTTAAGATGGATTCCCAGGGTCTAAATGACTTAAATAGTATAGATGACATGAAAAATGAAGTGGCCCCTGAAGAAGTAAGTGTACAGAATGAGTTGCCAGAACAAAAAATACCTGAACAAACAGACAGATTACAAAGGGCACAACAGCCACATGCTCCTCCTAAAATGCCAGAGGCACCTAATTTGCAAAACGAACCAAAGGAACCTGAGAGTGATAAATCAGTTCTGGATTCTTCAGTTGAGATGTTTTCAAGTTTCATGACAAAAATGAAACCACCTAAAACATTTTCTGGTTTCTTTTCTCAACCTCAAGCTACGGCACCTCCACCTGCACAGAAGAGAAGCTCCTCTTTCTTTGGTTTCTCATCCCTCCCAAGTGGCCCAGCACCAGCTTTCACAAATGATATATTCGGTATTTTCAAGGGTCCAAAAGAATCTCCAAAAGAGATGCCTCCAAAATCGACCCCTAAACCTCAAAGCACTGGTGTGAAAGATATCACTGGGCCTGTTCCAGCAAAATACTCTAGGGAGCCAGAAAATACAGCTGCAGCCAGGGAGTCTAAAGGAGATGTCTCTACCTCTGTGAAGAAGGATGTAGTATCTGTTTCAGTAGAAGAGAACTCCATAAAAGAGTCTCCTATGAAAACAGAAACTAAGGAGAAAAAGAGCTTGGAAACCTCCAAAGAGGAACCTTTGAGTGCCACTCCAGAAACAGGAGTGTCTAGTGAGAATGAAGCCCTTAAGGTGCTGCAGCAGGATAGTGAAGCACAGCCCTCTGAGTTGGTAGCTACTCAGCCATGCCAGTCTGATCTCAGTGGTGCAGTTGATACAGTGCAGGCTGAGGCCACTGACCAGGCTGATGTGGGTACTTCCCAGCCAGATGTGAGGCCTACAGGTACAGAAGAAGAAGCTGCTCCTGCAGAGAAGGCAGCCACTGACATCCTTCACACTGGCTCTACTGATGAGCTCACACTGGAAATGGAAGCCCAAACTAACAGGGCAGACACAAACCTTTCCCAGTTAGATGAGAGTGCTATGCTTGAATCAGAGCGTGCTGTTACAGGGGGTCATGACAATGCTGGTATTGATCAGCAGGACTTGATCAGTAGTAATGACAGCAAACCCACAGCTCCTGCTGATGAGCCCACTGTTCATCTGCCTGAGCTGAATGAAAAGAAGACAAGTGAAGTAGAAAAACAAACTGCTGAACAGGAAAAACATTTAACAGTTGTTGAGGTGCCTGCAGACGGGACTGCTTCAAAATCAGACTTGAAGAAACAGGTTAAAGCTAATAATGTTGCTGCAGATACAAGCAGTAGTAAACCTGTCTTTGAAATACCAAACATACCCACTTTGCCAAAATTTGGCTTTATGTCATCTTCTGATAGTGGAAAACCCTTTGGGTCATTCTTCTCTCAGCAGTCACCTTCTGCTTATAAAGCAGGAACAGATGAGGGCCTTGTGTCCAGTTTTAAGAAACTCTCTATGTCTCTGTTTGAAGGAGGTGGTGAAGAAAAGGTGAGTAAGCCAGAGAGTAACCAAGCACCAGTATTTGGGAAAAAGCTAGATTTCTCCTTTCCCTGGCAAAAAGACATCAAGGAGACCTCTGCCAGAAAGGAACCACATGTACCACCACAGGCTTTGTCAAAACCAGATGACAAGGTGTTAGGAACAGTCAGTTCAGAAGAAAACTCAAAATCTGCAGTCTCGGATCAAGTGGCTGATGCAAATATAGAAGTGAAGTTGTCTTCAACGCAGCCTGATGCCGTAGACAATGAATGTTCTGAAGAGCCATCTGGTGCAAGCACTGTTGATGATACATCCAACAAAGAGCTGGAAAAGAAGCTTGACAAAGATTCAGAAGGTCAGCAGAATGTGATTTCAGGTGAACTGCAAAAAGAAGATCAGGCAGAGGAGCATGTGCCAGACAAGCCTGAGGAGAGAGAAACTGGGCTTGATTCTGCTCCAGATGGAGCAATACTGCATCCTGACACACTGGCTGCAGATCTGCATAGCATGGAACAACCGAATGAGAAAAGGCTAGTTACAAATGAGGCATAATAAATGGGATTTGACCATTTATAATGCAATGCTGCAGCAGTAGAGAGTGGCCTTGGTGTCTGATGTTTGTAGCTCAGTCCCAGTCCCCTGCCTGTTGTCAGTGTTTGTGATGTCACTGGTGGCTGTCACAGAAAATATGGCAGACTAGTCACTAGTTATGTACAAGCCTTTCGACCATTTCTTACCTTTTTCCACTCCTTTTCTGTAAGCGTAATTTAATTTCCCATGTTCTTATGTGTCCCACTGAATGAGATGTTTTTAGTGCTGATTTCAGTAGCCTTTCAGAAGTTATAGTCTTTGTGTGTTAATTCTGCTGTATACAATTCACTTTGCTTTCTTGTTTAGCGATAATAATTATTGTATTTGCTAAGAAAAAAGTAACAGGTAGAATGTACTGGTAAGGAGGAACATTTTGTTCTCAAAATGCAAGGTAAAGGTTTTTAAATTTTAGAAATTTAACTTACTGATGATACATTATAGAACTACTTAGGTTCACTTCACACTGTTAAATATATTAAAACATTTTCAGAAATGTCAGTGAAGGTATTCTAATGCTTGGGCTTCCTAAAATTGGTGCAAAATTTATTTCATGCAGTTAGGAAAGTCTCTAAAGGAAGGTATCAGTATTTCATGAATGTATTTGGTCCTGTGCATATGTTAAGTCACAATTGCCCTTAAAAAACAAAACAGAGACCTGCTAAACTTTTATTTAAGTATAGATACCATTCTGTGTAATATAAGTGAAACTTGTTCCTCTATCATACAGTTGCAACTCTGCAGTCACAGAACTTCCTGGCTCCAAATTCTTCTAAGACTGCAAGAGAAAAATATAAGTGTTGCTTAATTCTTGGCCATAGTTTTCCTGACTGCATGACAAATTTCCATCTGCTGTATTTTCTTTGAGGATTCTAGGAATTCAGTCCTGAAAGTGGTGTCTTGAATCACATAGGTCACACCCTTGTGATGCTGGGGGTTTTATATAAAATAAATTATTGAGAGAGCTATACTGGAGTGAGACATGTGGCTTTCTTATGAAAAATTGCTCCGCTTTTGTAAAAGGTTGTAAGTTGAAGACCTTGAGAGTCTTAATCTTGACTGCAACATATTTTATCACAACCTTGTAATATATAAAAGTAAACTTTATTTTTTAACAATAGTCTTCTTAAATGCACATGATAAATACCCCAGCTGCAACAAAACTGCAGAAGACAGAAACACTTTCATTCTGAATTGCTGTGTTTCCATTCTTATTTTTGTCTGGTTATTAGAATATCTTCACCACAGTTTCTTGCTGATGTAAGGTGAATCAGTAGTTGGTGCAAGAAAGACCAATGTATAGTGCATACATGAGAGTGTGTGTGTATATATATGTATGTATATATATGTGTGTGTACATATATATATACACACAATTGTATATGGTCTATAAGCTGGTAGACTGTGTAATAAAGTATTTCTAGTGCCTACAAAACTTTTGAGGTTTACAAGTCTATATTTACATAATAATCATAAGAATATAATCGTTAACTATAACTTCATAGCATGCCTTTTCATTAATATTTAGTGTCCTGCTCAGTTTTTTAGATGTGCAGGTTGTTTTGTGTTTTGCCAAGCCACTGTTTTTTCTGATGGACTTTCTTATTCTCTCATAGTCCTGCTGGCAGTAGTAGATATGGCTCCTCTTGCAATGTCAGCCAGGAAAGCTCTCATCTCATTGAGCTGGAACATTCCCATGAAAGTGCCCATGGCTCTGAGCAGGAAGATGACCACCAGGAAAGGCAGTCAGATCACTCTTATCACAGTTTGAACAGCTACCAGAAGGATGGTCACGTGTGGCTTAAGGAGCAAGAGAAGCCTTATGGCAAAGGAGAGGAGGAGGTCTGCAAAACTGAGGAAAAACCTGCAGACCATTCTGCAGCTAAGATACCTCTGGAACTTGAGAAGCCCAAGGATGTTGATGCAGGAGTCCAAATGAGGTAGGTGAAACTACTACCGATTTATCTTCAGCAAATTCAAAGAGGATTCTTTTATTTGCCGTTTCCCTGGGGAAATTATGTACATTTTTCTTGCAGTCTTTTCTGACAACTCTGTTGATGTTGCTGATTGGTGAAACATCTGTTGTAGACAACCAGTTACTTCTGGGACATTAGCTCAGCTGGAGCTGTTTGCCTTGGGTGCAAAGAGAAACACTTGCTAAAACTATGGCGTTTTTGCCTGTGTAAAGAGGAACACCACTAGGAAACGCATTTGCTGGATTTTCTGTTTCTGGTTTGAGGAATTCACTCTGGCCCCAAAATAGCTGCTTCCATTGCTCATGTGGGATCAAATGTTTTTCAACCAAAAATTATGTGTTTTCATGGTTAGAGCCTCACTAATTCCATTTTTGTGTAGTAGATTACCACCATTAGCATTAGTGTTTATGTAGTTGTAGGTTGTAGAAAATTACAGCATGAATAGACATGTTGCTCTGACTCACTGTGGTAGCCTTTCTTGTCTTTGTACTTTGGCTTTCCAAGCTGTCAAAAAATATTGAAAACAGACTTCCAAAGTAAACAGGCTTCAAAATTTCATCTAAGTTTGGGATAGTAGAGTACTGGGTTTTGCACAGGTTTTACAGAAATTTCAAATTTCAGTACTTAAATTTGGGAGTGACATTTTTTCTTGAGGTAATCAAGTCATTGCAGCCCATAGATGTGGTTTTGCTTTCACAAGTATGAGGGATTTTTTTTTTTTTAATCTGGTTCAGTTAGATCCATGGGAAGATGTCTGCCTGTCTGTTTCCTTTGGAGGTTACAGCTGGTGTCACTGTGCTTGGATGATAGAATTAACTACAAGAGTTCGTGTGTAGGCAAGCCTTACACTAAATATGAAAAGAGGAAAACAAGACAAGAAAAGTGTTAAACTGTTTTTAAACTCTGATTCACTTTCCTCTTTTCCTTACAGAGCAGCAGGAGTCTTGTCCCAGAATGGCTGGCCTATATTTGTTCACAGGAAAGGTTATTCACATAGTCTATTTCTGGCTAATTTAGGCATCTAACTTGGATGCTCCTGCCTCACTGGCTCTCTTTTTCTCCACCCTCTGGCAGTGCTCTCCTGTCTCCATGGAGCTGGCATGGGATTGAGCTCTGAGTGTTGATCCCTAGAGCTGCCCTTGAGTATGTTGGTCTAATCTATGGGGTTGTTTGATGCAGTCAGCAGTGTGGGGTGGGTGCTTTGCAGGCAGGAAAAGGTGATTGGTTTTGTGATTTACATTTCAGCAACATACAAAAGCAGGAATGCAACCAAAAGCCCAAAGTATCACAAAGTTAGGAATTACAAGATGTGCTGTGGAGCGTTCCTGACAGGTCTGCTTATCCTCTTGAAAAGCTGTATAAAAGAGTTCAACGCACAGGGGGAACTCAGGGCTGAATCCTGTTGCCAGTGTTTCCACTTAAGAGGAGCTGTAAATTTTGTAGCAGGACGACTAGGAAGGGACAGTGGCTAGAAGGGAGCTACAACAGACATGGGGATATAAAATCTTCTATCCACCTCTTTGTGTCTGTAATTATAACAGTGTGTTGCGTTGGCTTGATCTGGTGTCATAGACCACCTTCCTGATGTTTGCACAAATATCGTCTTCCTCCTGGGTTTGGATTGTGTACAGCTCATGTCTTTCAGCTCAGCAGTTTCCAAGGTGGCTCCTGAGTTTAAGGAAACCTCTGCTTTAGCCTCTCACTTCCCAGAGCACAGGAACGGTTGTGCTGGCTGGAGCCAGTTGGTTCCTTCAGAGTTGAAACTGTAATTGCATTATGTGGTTGAATCATTAGTGCTGCAGGTAAGTGTCATTCATGTAGTGATTTCCTCTTTCTCACTTTCAAGCTACCAGGGTGACATCGAGCCACCGCCGTTTCCTGTAGCAAGAGCCCACTGGATTAGAGCCATTAGCAAAGTCCGACTGCAGCTTCAACAGGTAGGATGGAGTATTGTTTTGCTCCTTTTCTGAGCTGCTGTGGCTCAAGGTTTCACTTCTTCACTGTAAGACACCTCTTACAGTTTCGATGTTTTGCAGAGAGAAGTTTTATCAAATGTATTGTGTAGGACTGCAGCATGTTGTGATGGTTGTAGAGCTCTCTGATTCTACCGGACGTTTTTAACATCATTGTGTGGAACTAGAGATGAATATAAGAAAAGATGCAAAAACTGAGAAATTAGCTCTGAATTTGTGAATAATAATAATGGTATCTAGGACTTAAATGGTTTATTTTAAATTGTTTGAAATTAAGACTTCCCAAGGCAACTTGAGGATAGCTTGTTAGTTTAGTAGGAGTTATCGGCATTATTTGTCATATGAAAATGTTCCTTGGGAAACTTCACATCAAATATTTTTATATATACTTATTGAAAGTGGGTGTATAGTAAGTCTTGGTATTTCCATCTCATGAAAGTAAGATTTAAAAATAAGTAGTCTTGATTTGAGAAGTCAAAAGGAAAAGGTTGTGACATTTTCGATAACTGTATAAACACACTTGTTTTAGGAAACAGCGTTTAAGAACCAAAAAGTTGGATTTAAAAAAAATCTTATGGTTTTATTCATCTATATGCCCACAGAAAGATAACATATGGTGTTCATGTTCCCTAGATTTTGCCTGCTACACTAAGTGCAGAGTTAATATATTTCACTTAGAAATACTACTTTGTTCTAGAGGTGACTTGTTTTTATAAGAGATTTTAAAGTATCTGTCACAATCAGGACTTTCTCTTGGGGATTTTTGTGAATTTTCAAGAACTGATTCTTCTTGTTGTTGTTACTTTGCATCTGGGGAGGGAAAATAGTTTTTCTCTTGTCTGGATTGTAAATGTTTTTTCATCTAACAGTGGCTTCACTTCTGAGCAGCAAGGATTTGGATCAAAACTCTCAGTATGACATGGAAAGTGAAAATACCACTAGTATTCTGCTATGATTTTGTAGAGTATGCAAACAAAATAGTTTAATTCTGTGCTTTATGGAAAACAAGTGCACAAACAAGGGACAAGAGATTCAACAACACCTATCCATGGATCTCTCTCTCTTTTTCTGAGAGAGTAGAAAGTTCATGAGATGGTTCTGCATCGTTTTGTGATTCTGCTGAATTGGAAGGATGACATGCTTTGAGATGATTGTTACTGAAACAGTAGTTTAGTTTTGATAACAAAATGTCATTACTTGCTTTACCTTGACCACTGCTGACAACTATTGATCAAAAATTCCCTTAAACCAAAAAATGTAGGAATTGGAACTTTCCAGGAGCCTGCTCTGGGGCTTAACTGCCTTTTCTATCCAAAACCTTTTCCTTACCTCTGCTCTAGGTCTCTCTTGTTCCGTATAAATTCGTGTCTCATGATTAGGACAAGGAATACTGGAATAGTAAATGGCTTCTGCAAAAATAGAATGAAGCCCTACTTGCTCTCCTTGTGTTAACCAGATGACCCTTTTTCTTTTAGTCTTTTCTTGCCAGGATTTTTAGGCGCTCTTCCATCAACCTGTCTTTTTAATTTTTTTTTACTCTCTCTCCTACTCCTTTCTTTGTTCTCCCTGAAGTGCAGTGTCCAAAGCTGAATGTACAAATCCAGCTGAGAGCCTGCTCATGTGCACTATAGAGCAACCAAGACTTTGTTCTCCTGCCTGTGGTTCTGATATCCCAAGATATACTGGCTGTCCTGCTGCGATGGTGCTTCTTTTTAATCACAGGCTATCACTGATGCGTAGTTAGCCTTTTACAGTTTCCAGAGCTGAGGTTCCTTCTGACAAAGGGTTTTGTCAGATGTTGCATAGCCTATCTTCGTGTTGGATGCAAAGCTGAATATGGCTTTGCATTTGTTCTTATAGAATTTAATTTTATTTTCATTTTGTAAGCGCTTTGTTGTTTGTCGCTTCCTTACCTTTTATGTAAACAAATAATTGAAGTTGTCTGTGACAAAACTCTGTTGTACCAAAGCTGATGGCCCATATGCTGCCAGAGTTGCCTGAGGGGTCTTGCTTAATACATTATTTGAATTTGACTACCATGATCATAATTTTTTACCAATATGTTGCATCTGTTTTAACAGCTTCATCCAGATCACAGGGTATAAAACTTCTATTATTCACTCTCTACCCCTTAGCATAATTCAGTTTGTCGTAGAAGGAAGTTTAATGCATTTGACACAGTTCTACTCTTGATGAAACTATACTCACAGTTATTTCTCTCCTTTTCATGTTCTAGAAGATTTGCAAATAATTTATTTGTTCCAGTCTTCAATCCCCAGGGAACTGGGGTGTGTGTATGTCAAGTTAGTGCTTTTATAATTATCCAAAGTTTTCTCTTACTATTTTTAAGCATAAATACTTGCTTTGCCTTTTAAAAATCTTCAAGCACATTGCCTGTTTCTCAAGTTTTTAGTGTTTAGTGATTGTCAGTGTTGCAACCTAGAACCTGAGGATAAATATTTATCAGAGCTGTCTGACTTATCAGACAGATAAGGTGGTTACTTCTTTCAAAGTGTTTTTCTTTACTGCAGCCTCTTTTTTATAACTTTCTGAACTTTTTTCCTTTAAAAACCCTCCAATGATCCAGTATTAATTTTGTCAGCTGTGTGAATGCTTGCCCATTTCATTGAAGACCTGAAGCAATTAAGGCATCAAGTTTCCAGCCTTCTTAATGCCAGATGATACCTTTGTCTTCCTATGAATGACATCCATCCTTTATTTGTCATATTGTGTCTTCATTGCTAGATGTTTAAGTTTGTGCTTCAGCCTTTTGATTCCTTTCCTGTGCAGTCATTTTTGTCCTTGAAAACTTCCTCAGGAAGAGAGTTCAAGCCCTCCTAGAGGGCAGGAGGTTCCTTGACTGGGGCGGGTTCTGTTTTTGTCTGATAATGCTGTTTCATTGGCTGTTAACAGCTTCCTGAACTCCCTCATTGTCTTGATTTAGAAAGACAGGTATCTGCCAGCAAAAGTTGGAGCTCCCCTTGGAATGGAGAATGTAAACCCCCTTTCCTCCAAATTATTATAATTTTGCACTTAGGGGCTTTCATGCAAATATATGGGAAATAGGAATAACAGTTCTTTACTAGGAATGCTGAAAAATACAAATGTAATAGTACAAAAAACAAGCAAGCAAAACAAACAAAAAAAATCCTGGAAAACTCTGTCAGAGTCAGGGATGTGACCTGACACCTTGTTGGTCAGGGTGTTGAAACAGTTCAGATGAATCCTTCTGGAGTAACAAATGTGGTTCTGTGGAGTAGAGATGATCCTGTAGGAAGTCCGGTGATGGCGAGATGGGTCCAGTCCTCCTCCAGGAATCCAGTGGAAAACAGGATACCTGGTGTTCCTGAGTCTCAGTTTTTATCTAGGTAGGAACACTGGCGCCTCACCCCCCACTGTGTGGAGCATCTCACAGTGGGATGATGTAATCTGTCTTATCATTGGTGAGCCTTAATGGGCCATTATCAGCCGATATCCCTGTGGGGGGGAATGAGTGATGAAAGAGATAAGAAACACTGCCCCACCCAGTTTTAACAGCTGGTCCATTATCAGAAAGCATCCTCCCCTCTCAGTTACAAGAGATAAAAAAGAAAAAACACATTTCCCCAACTGGTTTCAACCGATGAAATAGAATACACATTTTTGGTTCCATAACCCAAGACACTGGTCCTTTAAGGCTCTTTCTCTTGAGCTTTAGAGACTGACTTTCTGAAATTTTATTAGTTTGTGTTCTTGAATCACATGGTGTTTTCTAGCTTGTCTTATTCCTTTCTTTCTAAGGTATCAGGATTACTCTCGCATTTTCCTCAGATGCATTTGCCTCCTCATTTCTCTCTGCACTTATGCTCAAATCTAGAAGAGCATCTCTGCTAGTTGCTTTCTGCACAAACTGAGTCATCAGCTTGTTTATAGATTTTTTCTGAAAGTCAGTGATACAAAGACTTTCAGATGAGGTCGGGATTTTAAAGGTCCTGTAGTGATAGTCTAAGCAGGCGATTCTCTTGGTAGGTAGAAAAGATCATGTCTCATTTCTCTGGTCACTCTGTTAACGTCTTTCCATCTTCTGTCATTACCTGGGAGCTTTCAAGAGGACTATCCTTGTTTGTTCCAGCACTTCAGATCAAGTGGTTATCTCCTTAGTGTTCGAAGAGATGTCTTCAGCACATTTCTGTGTTCCTCTTTCTCTGTGTGCCATAACGTTTCATGAATACGCACAGAGCTCCACCTCACAGATCTGAGGGGCTGGACTCCTATGACATAGACTACTGAAATGATTCTTGCAGCCTGTAATTGTTAATGATCTGACTGAAATCGGAAAGAATAAAGAAAAGTACAAAAAAGAAAAAGATGCACAAGAAGTTTCCATACGTGATATGATTATATCCTTGAGCAATTCAGCCTCCTCCCTGGGAAAAGATTAATATTCATGTGAATAATGAACATGCATCCTACATTCTGACCATGAGTCAGAGAAATGTAGTATTTTAATTAAGGCTTGACAGTTACAAAATGGCACAGGAAATTGTGCATGTTAAAAATGCTTTGTTGTAGCATGCAGGTATGTTTTGTTCTTCACTTCTGTTTTTCTTGTTCTCTTTCTCTGTGAAGAGGAAACTTAATTATGCCAGAATCAACTAGGGTTTTCAGTCCTGCAAGGAATCACTCAGTAATACTCACCTTCCCACTTAGAACTTTGACTACAAAGAGGGATTAATTGATAGCTCATCTCCTGCAGACCTTTAGTGAGAGTTTCTTTTCCAGAAGAAGAACAAACGTGTAGCTATTGCATCTTCAACTTGCAGCCCTCAGTAACTGAAATAGCCTCCAGCTAGGAACACAGCTGTGTGACTTCTAAAATTATACAAATTTGAATCTAGCTTTTGTATAACAGAAGAGTTGGCAGACTGGAGAAGAGCAAAAATTCAGTCAAATCATCAAATTACCTCTCTTACCAACTCTTTCAAGTATATTTAAATATTAGAGGAAGGTATCAGAGCTGGGGTTTTCTCCTCTTACATTGAATTTGTTGAGGGGGGAAAAAGTCCTATGAATAATTTTCTTCTTTTATGTCAGCATATTAAATATATCAGTTAAATTGTTTTTATTTCAAAACCAAAGTAACTGGAGCGGTGTTTCCTCCTTTTTTATTAGTGCCATTTTATACCAATTATTTTGATTTAACCTTTGACTTTCCCCATTAAATGTCAATAGTCTGTTCTTTTTGACGGATGCATAATTAGATCACATACTGAGACAGCAGATGTAGTTCATGACACTAGTTTTCCAGAGTATGATGATCACCTGCAGTAGTGGGTACTAAAGGGGGGTTTTCCTTTACTGTTACAGGTACTCAGTCATATCCTTAGTCTGATTTTCCCATGCTCTATAGCTTCACCTCTGATCAAGCACCTGCAAATATTTAAGAATCATGATGGTCTCAGTTTTAAAAACCCTGGTCCTGGGAGGGTGCTGTGTTACTGATTTTGTAGTGTGAAGTGCTATTTTGATTTTGAGAAAGCAAGCTGCTGGTGCAAAGCACCACTATTCGCTTCATAACCAACAGTGGGAAGCCGTAAGGAGTCCTTGCTGGCCTTAAACTCAGGGTGAAGAGACCAGCAGGGTCTGGTGCCAGTTTTTGTTGCAACTTGGATTGTAAGTTACTTGCCTGTCCCTGTGTGATGGAAATTAACCCCCACATGTGAACCCAGCCCCTCTGATCAGTAAAACCAGGTACTGTGCACCAACCCATTTGGTTAATGGAGAACAAACTGCTTTGAGCCAGTCAGCAAAAGACTGCAAGATGTCCCTTTCCACCTCTCATGGAGTTTGCAGTCCATGCAGTAATTTACTTTTGGTATTTTACTTCCCTTAAGCTTTGTTGCCTAGGTGTCTCTTTATCAGTCCCGTGAAGATGAGTAAGCTCTGCATTTTCAAAGCCTCCCACACAGTGGCAAAGAAGCAAACTGAAGCACTGTGACTCTAACAGAGAGTTACTAGAAACTTCTCTTCATGCAGAAAAAGTACGTCTCCAGTTAAATATCTTCCTTCTTTAATGATCTGTGGAGGTTATCTTAACCTCCACCAAAATACCAACATTCCTGATCAAGTGTCTTAGGGATCTGTGTTGGTGGGAATCTGTAGAACATTCCTGTGGTTATGAATTTGCTGTTCCTACCCTCAGGTGCAGATCCTGTTGGTCAGGCATGATCCGAGGGTTGCTGCCAGCAGTACTCCAGACTGTCAGATGCTAGGTGGCTATGGGAGTCAAATCCTTCTTGCAAATGCAGCTTTTAGATCTCTTAGGAATTGCACAACAACAGTTAATTTAGAAAGCATTCAAATACAAAAGTAGTGGAGACTGTCTTCCCAAAGCATAATCTTGGTTCTCTCTGCTGCATCTGAGTTTGCCGGCTGGCAAGTCTTGACAAGGCAGGTTTGCAGGCTTGGCAACCCTTTGTGCCTTTCCCAAGACAGCTTTTAATGTGGGGCAATTCCCTGGTATTTGGACAGCTTGTGTCTGTTGTTGCCTCTCTGTCAGGAATGGTTCAGCTGACAGGCTGTACTCAAACATGGGAAAGCTTTCTTCTCCAAGTGTCTTAAATAAAATACCTACATATTCACATCTGTTTGGGATAAAAGCCATTTTTATTTATCCTTTCTGAGATTCCCTAAGACCTATTATAATTTTTTATGTGCTTTACAATGAACAATATGTTACAGCAAAGCGATAATTATTGTATGCACCAGAAAATAGTGTTGTGCCATCATTAGCTGCTGTTGTGATTTTTGGGCAGCTGTTTGGTAACCTTACCTCCAGTTAAAAAGATCAGCAGTCTTTCCCCTTTTAGAGAAGTTAAGAGAAATGCTCTCTTGTGAAACAGTGTGCAGTGTTTTCCATGATGACCACAGCAGCTCGCAGCCTGCTCAGTTGCTAACAGAAGGTTGCTTTCTGCAATCTTCTCTGAACATATCAATATATTGACACTCATCTCTGCTAAAAGCCAGTTTTGGTATTGATGATATGTATTCCCTGGCACGTTGGGCATCGGTCCACTTCATTTTTCTCCATACCTTCTTGTTGCTGGTTAGAAAAGAACCCAAACAAGTTCAGGGTTTTTGCTTCTCTAGACTTGTTAAGCAAACTGTACATATCTGTAAGTCAATTTTTTTTTGAAACCTTTAAATGGGAATCCAAGATTAGGGGTTTTTTTCTTCCAAAGTTCATTCCATTTATTTCCTTGAAAAGAAAGTTCATCTGGGATATAGTTTACAAATGTGGCATATTCCACAATCAGATGCCTCTCTTTCTTTGTGCCAGTACTGCACGTTATGTTCAGGTAATCCAGTTTGGCTGAACTCTCTGCTTCTCAAAGGTCATAATGACAGCAGTGGTTGTTAATAGACTGTCATTATATCTAATAATTTTTTAAGGTAGATATGTCTAGAATAAGGGAGGAATAGGACTCTTGTTCCTGATCTAAATACTAAATGACACTAAGATTGTAACCTAGGTCTGCCATGGTTTAGAAAAGTGCATTGACTGCTAAGATGTAACTCTCCTTCAGGGAATGACTCTTCTCTGCACTCCCTCTACAGCTTGGACATCTTAGACCAGAGAAATATTCAAATTTGTTGTGGTCCTTTAAAGCAAATTTTGATTGTGACAAGGAAAAGGTATCTAGTCACCTTTCTTCCTCTCCGTGCAAGTGTACATCTGCTGATCAGAGAGCAAGATGTGGGTGGCAGTGATGTGCCAGTGATGTGGATAGATGACCTTTGTCTTGTACAACTAGATTCTTGGTGAGACTGAATCCATGATTTCTGCCTTTTTTTCTCTGACGGTGTTTCTCATAGGCTATCTGGCCACAGCAGTTTCTGTGGTGGTTGTGAAGTGACCTGAGTGTGGCAGGCTGAAAGAACTATCTGTGTACACATAGCTCATCCCTCTGAACTGGGGTAAACAACAATAAGCTCTTTTCTCTTGTCTGATGCTGCTCAGCTTGCATTCACATTTGTACCAAGACTCTTCCAAAAACCTTCTTGACCAAGTGATTGTCTTTTCTCAGGACCTGCTGCAGTGGTGAAGCTTTCAGTAGAAATGAAACCCAGATTTGTATGAAGGGTCGGACCAAGTCCTCTAAGTAGTATATACTGAAGGCCATAGAAGAGCACTAGAAGTGGAGCTGAGACCAGTTGAGACCAGCCATTTCCACCTTATCAAAACTCCCCTCTTTGCACCTTGTTTTGGGGATATAATAGCAAACAGAATTACAGCAGTGTGCTCTGGATGATAGAGGTTGTCTGATTTGGAATGGGGCACAGGAACGTGTGGTTTCCTGATCACCTCGACATGACACTCATGCGTGGTGCTTATCAGGAAAAATTGTGATAGTTTCTTCTGACACTGGAGTAAGCCAGTTGCTTCTGCTCAAAATAGGGGTGCAATGGGAGAGGTGGGTGTGGGGGACTCCTACCTGCCACATACGCAGCCCTTAAAAATAGCATTGGCTGTTGGGAGAGCCAGACTTCACACTCTTATTTTTAAGGATCTGTGTGGGAGGAGGGGATATTTCCCAGTTCTGTGTATTACTGAAGCAATCTGTAGAAGAAATGCTGCACCAGAGAGATAGCAGTGGGCTTCAGCTTACAAAGCACAAGAGTTGAAGAAAAGATGAGCTAATCAGCACTGGCTGATAGCATTATAAGCAAAGAAATAGCTATTCGTGCAATGTTAGCAAATTCACTGAATAATAACTTCATAGGAAAAGCCAGAAAGTCAGAAAAAAGAGGCTAGGACTTTACAATTTTTGTTTTAGTATTGCTTTTCTTTCAGTTGTTTTTTGTTCTCCAAGCTGTGTCATTACACAACTTGTTTAGAGTTAGGGCAGGGTTGCCTTGCATGCTTCTGACCCAATTTTTGGAGTCATGTACTGGTTGTTTAACTGAAGTCTTCAAGTACCATTCATCCAGATTGAAGTAAGGTGGTTGCTGTGCTCCCCCTCTTTGTAAAAGTGGTATTCATAAGTCAAAAAGCTGTTAATACTGCATAATACAATGCCTGAAGACACTAGTACTCCAGTTTTGCATGATGCTTCATAGTATGTAAAATCAAATCATAGAATCATAAGATGCCTTGCATTGGAAGGGACCTTAAAGATGATCTAATTCCAACACCCCTGCTATGGCCAGGGACAGCTTCCACTAGGTTGCTCAAAGCCCTGTCTAGTCTGACCTTGGACACTGCCAAGGATGGGGCATCCACAACTTCTCTGGGAAACCTGTGCCAGTGCCTCACCATCTTCACAGTGAAGAACTTCTTCCTAGTATCTAATCTAAACCTACTGTCTTCAAGTTTGAAACCATTTTTCTTTGTTCTGTCACTTGTGAGTAGTCCTTCTCATCTTCCTTGTGGGTTCCCTTCAGGTACTAGTAGGCCAAAATCAGGTCACCCTGGAACTTTCTCTTCTCCAGGCTGAACAATCCCAGTTTTCCTCACAGCAGAGACCCTCCACCCCTTTGATAATCTTGGTGGCCTCCTCTAGACTCGCTCCCACAGATCCTTGTCCTTCCTGTGCTGGGTGCCCAGCTCTGGATGCAGAGCTCCAGGCGGGTTTTACCAGAGCAGAGCAGAGGGGCAGAATCCCCTCCCTCCCCTGCTGCCCATGGGGCTCTGGGTGCAGCCCAGGACACGTTTGGCTCTCTGGGCTGGGAGTGTGTCTTGGTTTGAAAGACAGGTATCTGCTAAGGAGGGGCAGGACCTCCTTAGGAAATGTGGAATCCAAATCCCCTCCCTCCGAATTATTATAATTTAAGAAATTAAAGGGGCTTTCAGGCAGAGTTACAGGATAGGGATAACAGTTCTTTACTAGTATTTCTAACAATGCAAACAAACAATAACAATTATAGCTAC